>CATIWO010251461.1:0-16976 GCA_949673435.1 Macaranga tanarius | reverse complement strand
TTTATTAGAAATTCAAAATTATATTTAAAAATAATTCTCATAAAAATTATATAATAAAATTGTGTAATTTTTAATATTTTTTATATATTTTTTATTTTGTGTTTTTTGTAATTTGATATTTCAAGTAACTAATATACATGTATTTTTATTCAGGAAATAAGGCGGCGGCGGATACAATTATAATATTGTTGAAATTTTGGAACTTCTTATGTAAAATGCGACTCGAATAAAAACTTTTAAGATTTATTGTGTAGTAAATTTTTAGAATATTCATTATATTTTGTGTGTATGTAAACATTATGATTGTTTTAACAATTTTTTATTTTATAAAATTAATTTTTAATGAATTAATTTTTTCATTTAATTATTTTATATTTTATTATAATGAATGTTTATATAATTTTCAACAGGTGAAATAATATAAAAAATTAATAATTTTCAACAGGTTAAATTCAAATATTTAATAAAAAACTCAAAATTTAATAAATTAATAAAAATATAATTACCGACAGACTGCAGTTCGTCGCTAATTCCGTCGCTAATTACCGATGGATTTTGAAAATTCGTCGGTAAAAATTAGCGACGAGCATTTTGCCGACGGATAAGAATCCGTCGGGAATCCGTCGCTAATGACGAAATCCGTCGTGAATCCGTCGCTAAATCCGTCGGTAATTGCCTATTTTCTAGTAGTGATATAGTGATGGTGGAGTAAAGAAGAAGGAGGAGGAAGAAGAGGATGACAGAAGCAAAAGAAGAAGAAAAGTGATCTGCAATTGGGAGGAGAATTCAAAATTCACAAAGGAAGAACGATTTCGGCTGGAGAAAGTGGTTAGTGGTGGATTTAATTGAAGTTTATGTGTTTTTATTTTTGTTAAGCTTCAATTCTGATATTGGGTATTTTGATAGCTAAATTTGTAGATTTAAGCTTGTTTTGATGTTTTTAAATTTTCTATAAGCTTCATCTTAGTTCACAACTCGTGTATAATCTGTTGGCATGCCTAAATTTATGTAAAAATTGAATTTTTACTGAAGTTACTGCTGCTGTTGAAACTGACCTAGATGGCCAGAGGGCGGCGCCTCACCGTAGAGGCGGCGCCTCTGACCATGGTGGGCGGTGCTTTTGCGATGGTGGGCGGCGTCTCCGAGACGCTAGGCGGCGCCTCCTCCCGTGATGACGACGCATTCGCGATGGGAAGTTGGGACGCCTTCGAAATGGCGAGAGGGCGGCGCCTCCATCAGTGATCGGTGCCTCCATTAGTTTAACGAACGAGCCCAAACGAGCTTTTAACAAGCCGAACGCCGAGTTGCTCACGAGCGGCTCGGCTCAGTTACACCCCTACACGTATATATACAAACTTGAAAGACCTTTATATTTGAGACCACCTTTTTTTTTTTTTTCCTCTGCTTAAGGATCACACATAATGGCAAACAGGTCGCAAGAAATTCAAGAAGAGAAAAAACAAGAAAAGCATAAAGACTTCACTTGCGAGATATGCGTCGAACCAATGCTATCAAGCGCACAATTCAATAACGGAAATAAGTGTATCCATCCTTTCTGCACCAACTGCATAGCCAAATACATTGAAGCAAAACTTGAAGACAACACAGCAGCTAAAATCAAATGTCCAGGAGTAGACTGTGAGCACCTATTGGACCCTTTTGCATGCACCACTATAATCACAAAGCGACTGTTTGATAAATGGTGTGATTTTCTATGTTACTCCAAGGTTTTAGAATCAAAATGGCGCTACTGTCCTTATCAAGATTGTTCAGCTTTGATTTTGAACGAGTGTATGGATGAAAATTTGAAGAAAACTAAGTGTCCGAGCTGCAAGAAGGAGTTTTGTTTCAAGTGTGAGGTGCCTTGGCATAGTGGGTACTGGTGCAGTGAAAGTAGAACAGTGCGAGACAGGAATGATGTTTTGGTAGGAATTTTAATAGAAAATCAGGGATGGACTAGATGTTTTAACTGTGGACATTCTGTTGAACGAGTAGCAGGTTGCAGAGGAATCTCTTGCAGGTACTTTTCTTTATTTTTTTTTGTCATATGACATTCGGTATTAATTTTCACCAAATACAAATTGAATTAGAATGCACATAATTGAATAAATTGATCTATTTTTGTCAAACAAATATAATACTTGTAATTTTTGATACCAAATAGACATTTTTTTAAAATTATTATTTTATTCGGCTATCTTAATATTGGTGATTAACATTGATGATGAATTAAAAGACTAAAAACTCTCCACACTTAAAAGTTAAAAAAATACAAGATTTTTTTTTTTTTCTGGGTTTATTGAAGTGAACTTAGCATATAATGAGATTTTTATGTTGATTATAACCATGCTGCAGATGCGGGGTTAATTTTTGCCATAATTGTGGAGGAAGAGTCCATTTGGGTCCTTGCACGCAGCCGCGTAGTGTTCTATCTTTGTTTATCCCATTACTAATTGTATTGATTGCACTTGTAATATGCTTAATTTTATTAATTACTGCTGACGTCAAATTACTCTAAGGTCGGGGAATTTTTTTATTTTCGTTTAATTAATTATTATGAATTTTTTAATCTTTCAATGAGTTCTTTAAGCTTTTTTTTAAAAAAATTTAACATGTGTTAAATTTGAACTAATTTTTTTATTAAATTATTATAAGATAAACTTGTGTTTGTGTTATTATATGATCCTTGTTTAAATGCAAACCCACCATCATCTGTCTCTATTGCTACTTGCAACGAGACCAATATTAATTGATGACCATAAAAATGTTACCATCACTTTATTATTTTTTTATCTATGTATCCAAAACATTGATTATTTAAAAACATTACCAAAGTTTTGTAGTTAAAACTTATTATATAATCAATCAAAATTAATCTATAACCAATTGGGTGTGAAAGTTGCTATTTATCTAATGGGCTTGAGGCAATCCTTTAACTAAAGGTGGGCAGCAATATAACAATAATAGTTGTCAAATCTTTTTGCTTTTAATAACCATGCAATCATTGTGGATATTAAATGTGAAGACCCCTTTTTTTATTCTTTCCTTTTGTAAATCTAATGATGGTGTTAAAAAAATTTTTGTTCCATTATATGATATTTTCTTGTTTCCTTATGCTTAAAAAATAAAATTGCTAGTGACTAGATAACTTTAAACCAAAATTTATTCATTAATTGAAAAATTTTGTTCACATACATCAAAATAAGATAACCACAGAGTCAAATCCCTATATGTATCTAAAAAGAATATTTGAGGACAGGACAACTTTATTTTTTTTATATAAAATGAAGTATAACATTGCTCTTACAAATTTTTCCCAGCTTTAATCTTAAAATAGAATATAATTCAATTTTGTAGAGTTTTAAAATCGACCATTTTAACTCAAGAACATTTTGCAAATTTATTTACAAATACATTTGGTTTAAATGACAATTTTATAAAATTCATTTAGATTTTTAATTTATTAAATCTATGAAATTACTTATAATTGAACCAATCACAGCATAAATAATAAGAATTTTCATACGAATCCATAATATTAACTCTGCATTTTTCATATTATTGAGATGCCCACTTCTATGATTTTTATTTTCTAAAATACTCATATTCCTCTCTTTTAATATTTTATAAGAGATTTTATATTATACTAAATATAATATAACTAAATATAAAATTCAATTAAATTGAATTTAGAAAAATATTTATTCATATATAAATAAAGTGAAATTTAACTACTACAAAACTTTCTATGCTCCACATTAGCATCCTCTTTGCCCTTCTGAATTATTACTTTTGACCTTTTAATTATTTATAGGAAATGGTTAAAATCTAATGCATTTTCACACTCTCTGTCGTCGCGACCCTTTATTTAGGTTAAAAAAGTTTTCCTTCTGCTTGTCCTTTAAGCTAAATTTCCATGCATGTACAAACACATACTAAGGGTTAAATTTTTGGACTCCAATTAGCCATTTGGACCAAGTTTATCACAGCCAACAAGATCCTTTCGCCTTGGCCTTTAGAAAACCAAACCCATAAAGTAGGATTCATCATTTTGCCAAACTGTCAAGTCAAGTAGACAAACAATTTGGCGAATCATCACTGGCCACAGCACTAATGGACGATCATGATTAAATGGGTTCACCTAAAACACCAACTGTCCCCAATCACACACACATCAAGAACCTAACAGAAGTAGAATAAACCAAGACATAGCAGGAAGGGCTACTAAAGTAAAAAACCAAAACCAATTGACATTAGAGAGGAAGAGAAAGAGAAGCAGGAGCAAAAATAGCTCAAAGCAAAATAAGAAGAGGGCAAAGAAAAAAAAAAAAAAAAGAAAGAAAAAGAAAACTGCTATACATGGAAGCTACCCAAAATATACATGTAAATTTCCCAGACAAGGGTCAATTTCCAGAAGCACCTATTCCAAACCAGTTCATCCCTCAACCAGTCTTTTCAGTACAACAATGCACTGAAAATAAAAAATGAAAAAATGGGTATTACAAACTGCAACCCACCATCGCAATTGCCTGCATTATTATATACATTTAAGTGAAAATGTCAGTGAGAAAAAAAAAATACAAAGGGGAAGAAGTAGAAAACAGCAGCAGCAAAGAGTTTGTATCAACATAAAATCTTTTTTTTTTTTTTTTTTCTGAACAATGAATTAAAAGACATCAGAACTTTTCAAAACTTGAAGAATTGGTTTCCCAGTGAAAGAAAAAAATAAAAAGGGGAAGCAGTAGACAACGGCAGCAGCCAAGAGTTTGTATCAACATAAAATCATTTTTTTTTTATCAATGAATTAAAAGACATCAGAAATTTTTAAAACTTGAAGAATTGGTTTCCCATTAAATTATAGCATAAAAATTTTGATTGATAGGTGAATAGATGCATTGGTAGTTCAATTTACTAATTTGAGCACTAATGAGCCCCATCAAGGCATCTTTTTGGACGTTCGTATCTAAAATTTTTTGGAAGGCATTTTTGTGGATCAAAGTTTTACATATATTGCAAGTAAAGACAGTGTAACTAAGTCTGATAATAACAGTTTTTTTTTCTTTTGAACAAATAAGGATGGTACGCACCAAGATTTTTTAACTCTGGTGTTGGCAGGGCAGGCAAGGACATCTCTGTAAAGATTATGTAGCAAATTTTTAGACATAAATATACTATACAAATGAATTGAATAGCATACTTTCTATAAAATCTGTCTCTGCACATATCTTAGCACCACAAGCAAACAATTAATTAAATTTCTTTTTGATAACCTACCTGGTGCACAAAGGGACAAGGATGACATGGAGGATGATGTTGGCCATGGGGCTGCAATATTGTCGGTCAAGTCACATGAAAAGCTGAATCCTGTTGAATTGTCATATATAACATCTGCAGGGTAGCTCCTGAGTAGACACCCTATATTTGAGCAAGGATCAAAATTTATCAAACTAGTCTTCCCAAACCCAAAAATACAGGGCAGCGAACCAGTTTCACAAACTTCAACAACAATAATAACAATTCTTTCCCCACTTCTCCTTCTGAAAGTAGTCCAATAAACAAAATGGACACTTCCCCTCAGATCATTTCACTCGGTATTATATAAGAGTTTTCACACAAAAAGGCATGCAGAAACTCATATTTTTAATCCAGGATCTAGCAAGCAGAAAGCATATAGATCTTTTATACAACAGACTACCAGTTGAATACCAGTCATGATAATGACAGAATTTAAGAAGGCATTACTCTCACTACAATATGAGCATGTATGCTTCATTGCAAGGAGTAAAAAGAATAATGAAGAAAAGAAAGAAGCAAACCTTGTTGTTGTTGAGTATATGCTGCTCCAATATCAATCCATGCATGAATTCACAAAACAGAATACAAGATCAGATACAGCAAAGAAGAAAACACGAATGTAAAAAAAAAAATATATGAATTACATCAAAGCAGGGAAATAAACCTTGAATGCTAAAATCTTTCAGGTCAATGTCACAAAGCTCATATACATCTGTTATGACCCCTCCTTTCCGTAGCATAGACCCAAAAACTGTTGCGCATATTATGGCTTGCTTGTTTGTGATTAGCATTTGCTTTTGTATCCCAGCAATATAAGTATTCAATGAGCTACAGCAGGAAGGACTGGGAGCAGCAACATTGCGACATGCTTTAATTACCTCCGTTGGCTGTGTAAAATTCAATGGGCAAACTGCACAGATAACATTCACTTCAACAAAAGCTGAAATAAACCACACAACACATGAATGTTGCTAAATTCCACAAAACATAACAGACACGATGCATTTAAATGATACAGCAACAGCCACACGCAAGTATTTCTAGTTAAACTCAATTTCAATTATTAGCATGAAAACGTGAAAATGGGGAAACGGATATGGTGAAACGACATTGTTTTAAAATATAGGAAATAGAAATGTGTAAATATTGAAAATATTGGGGCACACACACACATGTGCATATATATTAGAAAAATATTCGTTACTATCAATCAATAGTTGAATTATAATTTTTTTTTTTAAATTTAGAAAAAGAAAAATATAGTCCTTTTTGAATTGTTCTCTTTTTTTGTTTAGAAAAATTATTGTGTAGTTCAAAAAAATGTGCTCCTAATTTTTTAAACTTGTAGAAACTGTCCTGAAATTGTTCCAAGGCGTTTTCTTAAATTTCTGAAACGGGAAAATGCCTGCTGGTTGAAGTTTCAATGCATCCCAGAATCGTCAACTAAAGGAAAAGATGTTTAACATGATCACAATTTATCAAATTTGGTGAACCTTAATTCAAAACTTCTATTCACAATAACCTTGCATTATAGGTCTCTTTTGTGGTCTTTAATAAAATATTATACTCCCTTCCCACAAGAGGAAAAGATATTAATCAAATCGATGCCAAGTATGGAAAAAAGATAGCCAATCACATAATCAAAACCTTAAGATCTTAGCCAATCATGCAAAGCCTAAACTTCTAGTCATGTCAACATTAGCATTAACACAGAGGGCCAACACATAAAACTTCTCTACCAAGAAGTAAACATATTCAGAAGAAATGAACAGGCATATCTTGATAGTACATTTATGGAAATGATCCAGCAAAAATGTGAAAATAAATAACAGAGAGATAAAAATTTGATTAAATATCATACCCTTGTTGACTTTGCAGGAAGATAATGTTCGAAATGCAGCATTTGCAGCATCTGCTGAGAGTTTCCTAGAGAGATATGAATATACCACACCTTTACAATCACTAACAGTATCAATATGATTAGGCTCATTCAGTAATTCTTTATTCTCATTGATTGTCAATTGTGTTCCAGAAATTTGAAGAACTGCTTCCATAAATGCAGGCTGGCAAATTGGTCTACAACACTCTTTAAGAATATCAATTTCACTACAGGCCTCCAGCAACTTGCTTGTATTAACTATTTTCTCAAAGCTGGTAACATCCTTTACTGGACAAGACCCACCAGTAAGATTTGCTGATTTTACAGAACAAAGTTTAGGTATTGTGCTATTAGCCCCTCTGCTGGCTAAGATACTAATGATATCTGAAAAACAATCATTAGCAATTGAATTTCCCAAAACCAACTTATCAGAGTTGATGCTGTAATATCCCTGAAAGATGTGAAGTAAACTGCTAAGTTGCGGACAACATATAACATTTCCTACAAGAGCTGCTAAAGGTTGAGAACAATCAGATGCTGTTTTATCCATGAGATCTGACATAGCAGAAAAATTTACAGGGCATTTCCCAGTTAAATTTGGTTCATATGTGGTTGGAAAAGTTGGATACATAGGTGGCAAAGATTCATTAGGATAAGGAGGGAAGACAGCAGGTGATATCGCTATGGGATCAAAAAGCCCAGTAATAGGCGGAGTAGCTAGCTCAGATGTGGAAGACACATGACTAGGTTCAAGCATAGTCTGCATGGACTCAACATTTTGGAAATCAGATAGCCACAATATGAATAACAGGAACTGACAGCACAACGAACCTGCAATATGTAAGCCAGCCAGTGCCATAAAAATGGGTCATTTACTACAGAGTAGAACAACAAAACACGGAGAATATAACAGACAAAAGAACAAGATGACAAGACATAGGACATAGAGAGAGTGAATATTGATCGAGGTATTTAGCATCCATTTATGAATTGCTATGGCTTACCCTTAAGTCGAGTAACCGTCCTGAAACAGCCCATAGTTCCCACTAGCCTTTTGGCACCATTGAGTTTTATGAAACTAAAACCCTACAATGCTAAATTATACACCCATAACTTGCTCAGAGCAATGCAGCAGAATAAAACACCTGCATAAATTAAAAATATGAGACCAAATTGAATGACATGCACTGGCAAAAACACTAAGATGTGACAAAGGCTTCAGTAGACCATAAGAAGCGCACTTCAAATAATTACCCATATTTAATATCCATAGCACCATAAGACACCAGATAATAATCAAACTTCACCAAACTTTATATCATATGTTTATAACAATTTATAAACACATGGCCAGAAAGCATCATCAGATTCAGAACAGACACAGCCTTAAATAACTATCTCAGACCTACCAATATACAAGTTATGATTATCATTAACTCATAGAAAAAACCTATCCCAGTGCAGTTAAAAAGCATAAAACTATTGCCTTTACTGATCTCCATGAGGAGAAGAGAGTATACTCAACAAATCATTCGCAAAAGGCTTTAGCTCAACTAATTTAGTAAGATAAATTCCACTGAGATTGATAAATTATAATTGAAAGTCACCTCTCTCCAATATCACTAACAAACCAATATTTATTTTTGTAGTAGTAAGCACCAACTTGTATATAACATGCTTTATTCTCTCCCATTTGAAATATGAACCAAGAAAACCTTCCAGTTACCTAAGCTAAGTAAAATATGCAACATCTACTATTGACATAAAATATACAGGAAAAGCATGTATCAGGCTACCGCTCATTTTTTTGGTACTCAAAACAGTGAACCACTTTCCTAAATATAGCTATATGGTTTCATCCCACATAATCAAGTAAACATTTTCCAAGATCTAGTAGAAAAATTGTCAATTCCTAATAAAATTTTCCAAGCACATTTCATTAAAAATAAAAGAAAAAAGGTAGTAAAGTCATGTTGATTAAGCTAAACAAGAGAAATTACCATGAAACTAAATACCTAAGCTTTAATAATCTCAAAATCTTAACTTTCCCCACATTTCCTAAGCTACAAAACAAAGGATCAAAGCATTCTTTAACCAAAATAAAACCCAAATAATCCTTAAAAAAAAAAAAACCTCAATCAAGCAGAAAGTTCACTACTTTATGCAAAAATCAATTAACCAGAACTTCCACTTTCTCTACATTTCTCTCATTTTCTTAGCTACCAAACAAGGGAAAAAAAAAAAAGACAAAGTAAAAAAAAAAAAACAGAAATTTTTTTAAAAAAAATACCTGAAGATGTAGAACCCATGTAAAATTATAAAGCTAAAATCAATTACTGATGAGAAAAGAGACAGAAGATAAACAAAAAATTGAAAGCCTAAAAAAATTCAGAGGATTAATAGTTGAAGAACCCTAAAAATCAAAGCTTTTTTTGGGTTGGTATTGGTAAAGGTGTTTCTACAGTCAGTAAGAAGGGAAGGAAGAAAAAGTAGAGGACAAAGGTGGCTTTGGCTTGGCTCCTCTCATAAATTATTGCTGCTCGCTCTCTTGGGTTTTGTGGATACAGCTTTTTTTTTTTTTACTCTTACTTGACCCGATACCCGACTTCTTCCGGGTCAACCAACCTTTTTTTTTTTTGTTGGGAGAGATGCTTTTCCATCATAATGTTTATACCTACAGCTGAGCATGAGTCCTGAAGAATCTGAACTATCTCAAAAATTTGAAACAAAAATCTGTTGACCATTTGACTTTATCCGAACCGAATTATTTCAAATTTTTTTATTAGGTAGGATCTGAAGATTTTAAATTCTCTGAACCGAGATTTGTCACGAACCACTCTAAATTGTATCGAACCAAAAAACCAAAACTAAAATCGATAATTTAATAGAAGGGTTCTTTACATATTTACCCTAAAAAATCACCCTATCAACAAAAATGCACCTTCTTTCAAAAGTTTTTCACGCATGCCCTTTTTTAATTTTTTTTTTCACGTGTGCCCATTTTTCGTTAACGCTATCGCCGTTTTTTCTTCATCTTCTCCTTCAGTTATCTCCTTCAATTAGCAAACTAAACAATTTGCTTTTTTTTTTTTTGCTTGTGACTAATTTTTTTCTCCTTTTCTTTTGGACTCAATTGGTAAAAACCCACAATAATGATAAGCAACACTATTGTGTACTCTTCTTAAAGAGAGAGAAGAATATTACGCAAATGCAAATGCAAGGACTTCTCTAGAAAGTATGTACGCTTGAACCCATTTTGAATCCACAAGCAAAAGCTGATAGCTCCAATTCCTATGCGACCGTCGCCTGTTGCTCATGACAAAGATGTTGCCGGTGCTGGGACTGATGCTAGGGACGGTGTATGAGACCCGTAACACGTGGCCTCAAACCCAACCATACACGCGTCCAATTAGAAAGAATTAATATTTCTTTCAAGGACATAAATACATGCCATGCACCTTCATACTCAACATACATCACATTCATACAATCAAGTGAACAATTAAATAATGAAGCATATAATTTTTTTTTTTAATGGAAGGGACACTGGCGCTCGCCAGTGCTCCAAGGCAGGCCAGGGGACTAGCACTCGCCAGTGACTGCAGGCAGCCCTCCCCTGCTCTGGCCGAACTTGCTGAAAACACACCTGAAACACACAACACTCACAACATGCTTCAAAAATAATACCACAACATGTATTTCATAAATACTCAAAGTAATTAACATACATAAGGTTGGTAAATGCATAACCATATACATTAACCTTCTGATTCACACATATGCACATCACAATTCATTCACTAATGCACAACATCAAGTGCAATCTCAACACAACATGTTTCTTGATTAATGCTTCACACATATTATATGTATTATAAATATTCAACCAAATATACAAAAGTTGGCATATCCAGCCATTTTCATAAACTTCACATTCCAACACTCATATGCACTTACTTAGTGCAAATTCAACACCATATTACATATATCCAAATATTCATAGCATCATTACAAAATGCATGAGTGCATGACAATAAAGATGGGGGTTGATTCACCAAGCACTTCGGGCCTCCGGAAATTACAGCAAAGCAAGCGTCAAGCTCTTACTAACTATCTCCTGAAAAATAGTTGCAAAGGGATGAGCTTGCGACTCAATAAGCAATTACTAATATAATAATATCTATATCACTTCTCAAGAACTAATTAAGTGATATATATATATATATAACAAGTCTTACTTATTCAAGTTACACATAAATCATGCTTCCAATTCCAACAAATAGCAATCATTTATAATTTGTATCCATGACATATACAAATTCCACAAAACATATATTTCACATATACCATATATATACTCAATATATATAAAATATATACTCCACATATGCCAAATATATACTCCACATATACCAAAAATATACTCCTCATATACCAAATATATACCAATCATAAACCAATAATATACCAATCATAAACTAATAATATACCAATCATAAACAAATTATATACCAATCATAAACTTAGAATATATCAATCATAAACCAATAATATACCAATCATATACCAATTCATACTATTCAACAATTCACACTACTATAGTATCAACAACAACTAATATATTTGTTAACACATACAAATTAAGGTGTATAATACACATCAACACACAACCACAATCATCTCATTATTTCAAATAATCCACATCCACATTTTATATAAAATCCTCATTCAGTATATATATACGTAGCACAATGCAATGGATGTATGATTATGCTTGTTAGTTTTTTCCGGTCGGAGTTCTCAACATACATTTTTCGCATTTGCTTTTCTTTTCTTTCTTTTCTTTCTTTTCTTTTTCATATATCCATGGTCATTCCTGAGATTCTCTACCCCTTTCAATCTTAGTCCTGAGATTCTCTACCCCTTTCAATCTCAGAGTTCACACATGCGCGCATGTATATATTATCACTTAAATGGCCATATCTGAGACTCTCCACCCCTTTCAATATCAGATCGTGGAGCTCAATCTCCACCCACACATTTTTCCTCGCATTTCCTCACATCATTCAATATGCATGTGCATTAATCATTCATAATAATATGTTAATTCATACCACTTCAAGTGGCTTTCACAATCAATACCACCTCAAGTGGCTTGCACCCAAAGTGCCAATATTCACAACATACAACTCACACTTCAACAACCACATTTTACTTCATGCTCAATTCATTTTTCACCATTTTCAATTAATTCACATAAATGTGCATAACTCACATTTCAACAAACAAGCATTTTCTCACAACATATTCCATCACTTCATTCAACACAATTCAACATTCTCAACAAATATATATATATATATATATATATATATATATCAATCATATCATTTTTCTCCTCATTCAATTAATCAATTCAACACAACACAACATTCTTACCATATATACCTATTATGTATATCATACCATATCACATATTTACCAAATCATTCATAGCAATATAAATAGCTCATCACATAATTGCCCAATTCATATAAAGTAATATAATTCTCATATATGTGCACAATCCACATTTCAATAATTAAACATCACTTCAAATGATATCACATATTTTAATAAGTATATCTCACTTCATACCATACTTCAATTATCAATCAACATTTTTACAATATACGTACATATGTCACTAAGAATCTCTCATTTAATAGCATACTCAATCATAATTCAACATATTCTTAATTCATATATTTATTCATTTCACATCACCTATCTTGTTCATTTCATGCCTATCCATTTATTTCTCTTATTCAAGAGAATTAGCATATATACCATTATATTAATAATCACTTACTCAAGAGGGCTTCAACTCCTTCAAAAGTAAGGCTCCCCTAGTAATTAGGATCTCCAACATCTTTATCAATGCCTACACATAATTCATACATCAATTCATGTAGCAACCAAGACACTTGCACTCAACTCAATAAAATACAACTAAGTGCAGCCTCATACTCTATGTTCAAAATGTCTAAATAAATCACACACACATTTAAAAATTATGAAAATATTACTGGAGGTAGACCTATGATCTACTTCAAATTCCAATTAGAATTACTTGATTTGGATACATGTGAAATCAATTATGGATTTTTGAGCAAAACCAGGTAAAACAGAGAAACATAGGTGGCTGGTTGAGTAAGAAAATATATGGCTATACCAGTTACTCTAAACAGTAGAATTTAATTTTCTTCAAAACACAAGAGTTATAGAGGACTTTCTAAGGTTTCCAGAACATTAAACTTTGCTCAAAATCAGAAGTCTACAACCCAAGATATGCTCAAAATACTAAGACTGAAGCATGCTGAAAAACAGAATCCGAAAATTCACAACAACAACCTTAACCCAATAAACCAAAAATAAACACAAGACTTACCAAATTGATGCTCAAATACCTTATGAATCTTCTTTATCTCTTTAATTTGAATCTTAGATGTATAGAAAATAACCACAATCTCCCCAAAGCCTCTTAATTTTTTCTCTTTTTTTTTCTTCTCAATTTTCTCTACACTCTTCTTCCCACACACATAAATATACACTCACATATACTCACACACTCACAATAAAAATATAACCCAATCAAAATACACCATTTTCCTAAATTAGTATTCTCCCCATAATTACTTATTATCATAATATCTAATAAGGATAATTATCAACAATTATTTATAAATAAAATAATAATAAACATTACCCATTTCTACACAACCCCTTATTAAAATTGGATTATTACACAATAATCCTCAACCTTCTATTTTAACAAAATAATTCTAACTTTACTTACACACAAACCCCTCTCTACCAAAAGCACATACTCACACTTATATGAAAAATCCAAAGCTCTACTAAATATGTCATAAAATATAATGCATGCACAGTGCTTTTAAAGTACGGGTGTTACAATTCTCCCCTCCTTATAAAAATTTTGTCCTCAAAATTTGATGATTCGTAATCATACATTACATATAGTATTTTGAACTCAATTTCTCTTAGCTTCATTGCATAAACTCTTGCCCCTTTTATTTTCCTTGCATTCTTGCCAAATATGCTGGATGAAGAAACTTTTTGTATTCCGTGATTTATAAAATCATAGCTCCAATTTTTTTTACTAGCATATTTCAATACCCAACACTATCTTTCATCCTTTTCCATTTCTATTTCAGTGTCGTTAACAGCCGAAATGTTTTTACAGGATTTGATATTCTACTCCCATACAACAAAATTCTCACATTTTCTTCGTTGTTGGCCACTAATAAAGAGGTTTTAGATCCCATTTCATCTCTATAATCTCGAATTAATTCTTTCTGAGTAGAAATATACTTCAATCTCTTTATTTTAATAGATGTTAAAAATGATTCCCCATACAACTTATACTTCCAAATCTTTAATACTTGAACAATAGTAGTTAACTCTGGTCCACATATCAGATAATTCACCCTGTAAAATTATAACTGTCTAGATATATAAGCTGTTATCATCCCATTTGGTATTAATATATAACCCAACTCTTGTCTTGAAGCTTCAATATAAACCATATTGCCATCATTTCCAGTCGATAATGTAATATAAAAGTAGTATTATACACTTCTTCTAACTTTTCAAAACTTCGTTGGCCAACTCTAATTCATTTTCTTCATAATTACGTGCTAAGAAAAATATTTTCTGCCATTCCATTTGCATTTTTTTTGCTGAATTTAACACACTATAGTCCACAATCCTGTTCAAAAATATTTTTCATATTCTTCTATACTTGATAAATAAATAAAAGTGTAATCAATAAAAATAATTACAACTAATTCATATACTATCGAAGAGTTTTGTTCATTAATGACACAACCGTAATTGATATACCAATCTGTCCAAATAACATAATCAAAAGTTCATACCATCCATTCCTAGTTCTAAATACTATTTTGGAAATAAAATATTCAATCATTTGAAGAGTCTCAAAGTTATCTTCAAAAGTTCTATAACATCTTTCAATTAATCAAGCAGCCCTTTCAATTTTCATTCACGGATAATCATTCTTCATTAACATACTGTTTAATTACCTGCATCTTTTCCTCTTATAAGCTGAATCGATGCCCCATATGATGAATTCTTTAGTCTGACTATCTGCCTTTTCAATTCTTCTAGTTCCATCAATGTGTACAAAATAGTTAATATTGATGTAGCATTAGAAATAATTCTATTTCAATTCTACTATTCGATGTGGTAGAAATTCTGATATTTCTTCTAAAACACATTAGAAAATTTTCTGATTATGAATGCATTCAGTGTCCTTGAACTAATCTTCATCAATTCCTCAATATTGGCTAAATAATTTTTATGATCATCTCAAACCATGTGAAAAGCAGTCAAGGTTGTAATCAACTAAATATGCATAGTTTTCATTTACCCATCATCAACACGTAATCACACACTATCATCTTCTTTGTTAAGCTAAATTAACATACCTCCATAATAGATGACTCACTTTATCAATATTAAATACCACCCTTGAAGTAATATAGATTTAAATTTGGCTTCTAAGAACAATCTCATAATTTTCTTTAGTTGCAAATTAGAAAATTCTTCAATTACAAGTTCTTCCATTACCCTCGAATTGACTTTCATTGAATTTCAATATCATCTAAATAAGTATTCTTACCCATCTTCAATCACAGGTGTCGCACCCTCTAGGTACCACATACACGTATCCAGATTAATAAAATAAAACATGAATAATAAAATTTTTCTTAATTGAAAAGATACTTTATATATTAAAGTATTAGTTTGTACAATGTACATATAATTTATATATGTCTTTAAAAATAATATGAACTTAATACAAAAGCCTCAAAATGCTAATGCTCAAGTGGATGGATGGAAAAGTTGTCATCAAGCACGCAATTATCCCACCTGAGCTTTCAACTATACCAAGCTTCAAGCTTTATTTGAACAAGTACTTTAAGTTAGGCTAACTTGTAAAGGTATGAGCTTGCGACTCAATAAATAATTATCAATACAATTATACATATAGTTCTTCTCAAGAACTGATTAAATAAAACACATAAAAAAATATTACAACACCTCAAAATATAAGAATTTAGCATTTGGACTGCACATGGGAGTCCAAATGACAAAGGTGTAAGTGAGCATTAAAATGTTAAGCTCAATTAAAGAATCTTAGAAATATATTCTAGTAATTCTCAAAATATGAGCTTGTAGATTACTCTTTAACGGTTCTATAGCATCAAACCACGCCTCATTTGGAGTTCTATAACTCAAGTTATGGTCAAAATACTGAAATTCTAAAAATAGGCCGTGTATGGCCATGCGAGGAAAGCACACGGCCGTGCGCCATCGCCTGAGAGCTCGGATTCCACACTTCTGTGACCGCACGGCTGTGCTACCTTAGCACACGGCCGTGTCTGAAGGTCTGCTTAGCATGGTTTACAGACCATGTCGCACTCTATCGACCATAACTCCTTCTACAGAACTCGGATTTGAGTGATTCAAAAAGCTATGGAAAGCTAACTCAGAGGGCTACAACGTTTATGAAGACACCTGGGCTGAATTTATTTATATAAATTGACTAAAATACCTTTGAAGTGGGTAGTATTGTCAAAGCATATGAATATATTTCAATTCAAGCCACTCAAACACCTAGCACTCCATTCCATACTAGTATATAACTAAATTCAAACTTAAAAATACTTCCTACACCCACTAAACATCATCAATACGATTATCAACATATAATTCA
>CATIWO010251316.1:0-28120 GCA_949673435.1 Macaranga tanarius | reverse complement strand
TGAATTAAAATGATTTAATATGTACATTGTACACAAATAATACCTGTGACTTTTCAGAATACCAGTATTGAACAAGTTTTTGCCATTGATCTGGCAATACTCCAACTGGAGGTGAGTTGATAGTCTCTTCCATTGACTTTTTAGGAAATAGATTTTTTGCTTTCAGTTCAAACTTGTGATCCTTCCACTTTTTTGAAATTGATTGCAGCACCCAACTTTTGACATTAACATTATTTGGAATGTCAAAGTATTTCTACAAAAATTAATTAAAGTTAATTGATAGAAAATTTTAATACTTATAAACAAAAATTTTGGCCATGGAACTGTGGAATGAGTGAAAGGCAGATTCAGTCTTGCAAATGCATGAGCAACTTGTTGATATAGGACTTGAAGTCAATACAAAAGCTTATAACAATCTGATTGTTGTATTATGCATGTTAAGTATGACTAACTTACTCCACCAACCATAAAAAATAATTAAAAAAAAACCTTTACATTGGCAGTATTATGATTAAATTAAATGCAATTCAGTAAGTAGTGCACTGCTGCTGCTGCTAATGCTTAAAAATATATATTGAGAAATGATATTATTAGGTAATCCAATACTTCAACTATAAAAACACAACATCAATAAGTAATATTAGCAAATTATTTTCCTTCTATTATTTAAGACTTGGCTGTACTCCTAAGTAATCCTGATGTTTTCCTGAACCTTCAATAATCTAATATTAGGCATGATAACTAGTTTAATATATAAAGTTACTTATAATGTCCCAAATATTCTGGATTTATGTTATGGACTAAGAAGTTGAATATGGCAGATTCAGAATGTAGTATAGAATGGCTAAGAGTCAGTGATAAGGACTTCAGGGTCAGTACGAAAACACAAGAAAAACTAGCACAGATATAACAAGTTTCACCATGTATTCAAAATTACAAATCACGAATTGTTTGAATTTAATGAAAAAAAAACTTACTTGTTGATTGTCCTTGTTTGATTGAGATTTACCTTGAGCAGATAGCGAACTTTATGAGCTAATAGTGAAGGTATCCAAAGAGACGTGATTATAGAGTAATGAGATTTTTTTGCGTATACAGTTTTTTAAATTGCGACATTAGACGTGGATAGGGTTTATAAAACACGACAGAAATAAACTAAAACGTCTGGAAATCAATCTGTTTAAACAATAGACGACATAAATATTATAAATGTCGTTGAATTATTTAAATTTGGGACACTTTTAAATTTAATGTCTTTAATTTTATTTTATTTTTTATAATGACGACACTTTTTATTAATGTTGGTAAATAAGTGTCCTAATAGGTCTCTTTTTTTGTAGTGGGATGAATTATAATTAAGGGTATCTAAAATTTTTTTCTTAAACTAATTAGAAGAAAAATAGTACAGTGCTTAATTATTGTGCTTAGCTGCCTATATGATTATGTTTATTTAATTTGGCGGCGCTGATAGATGATAAAGTATACCTAGGGGTGGCCACGGTTCATGAACCGGCCGGTTCCGGTTCGGAACCGCCGGTTTAAGGTTCGACTTAAGGTGAAACCGAACTGGAACAGGCTTAACCCCGGTTCTGGACCGATTTTAAACCGGTCGGTTCTAGTTCATAATTCTGGTTTTTTTGGTTTGATTTTTACGCACTGTAAAAAAGTTGTATTTTTTTAGAAAATAAAATATACCACGAGTAAGAGAAAATTATGTAGAATTTTATAAAGAGTTGTAACTTGCATTTTTTGAATTTTTAACATAATTTAATTTTTTCATAAAATGAACTAAAACCGGTCGGTTCGGAACCTGAACCTACCGGTTCCGAACCGGAAGCGACGGTTCACGGTTCCAGAATGGTGGAACCGGCCCTGAACCGGTCCCACCCTCTGTTCAGGGCCGGTTCAGCCCGGTTCCAAATTTGACCGGTTCTGATTCCAAATTTGACCGGACTGGTTCCAGTTCGATTTCGGGCCAAAACCAGCCCGTGGCCACCCCTATTCTCCGCCCTCCACCACCATTAATATATATATATATAATAATGATGAATATTTTTTTTTTTCATTTAAAGCCCCGAAGACTTCTGAAAGAACGGAAAAAAGGAATCAAACCCCACCCTATTATCTGAATATCCAATGTTAACCTCACACGAAAAAAAAAATTTTAAGTGAAACCACTTAAAGTGAGAAAAGGCTCAAACCGTTCCTCAATATGTTGCAAAGAGCATGTTGCCACTAACCCCCGGTGGCTAATAATGATGAACATATCAAGAGAAGTTTTGGAATCTCAATCCTATCAATATCAATAAATAGTTGCAAAAGAGAGATAAAAGGAAGAGGTGGAAGTGAAAAGTTGTTTATGTATGCAAAGACTCAAAAACAAATCAAAACCCCACGTCCCCACATCATGACAAATCAAGAGTTTTTTTGATACCCCAGTTTCAGGAATCTAATATTATGATCAAAAGCCTGACACATACATATATGCACTGATGTGGGCTTAACATTGTCTACTACTTTTGGGGGAGAAGCTAATTCGGCCATGAAACAAAAATACTGCTAACCATCCTCTCAAATCCCACTTTGAGAGCTGCTTCTCAACCTTTTATCATTTCTCTTTCACAAGAATTTGGAGGAAAAAACTAATATTACCCATCTTTTCTTTTGTGTATTTTCCATTTTCACATATTTAACTACGCCATCGTGAATTATTGGTATTCTTTAAAGCAAGGTTAACTATACCCTTATTGTCATGATTTCTCTTATATATATATATGATTCTTGATCTAAATCTAGTAAAGCTTGGAGCAAGAATTTGATGCCTCCTAACACCCCAACATGGTTCTAATATAAGTGCTAACTAAAATTAAATGCTTTAACTTATATATAAGTATATAGCTAACATTATTGTGTCAATTAAATAAATTCTAAAATGTTTTCTAGCTTACACTTATCCACACAATCATTTGTTAGGATATCATTAACATGTTTTCTTGAGACTCAACATTTAAAAATTTGGAGATCATATTTTTTTCCATTACTTCAATTAGTGAGACCTAACATTATTTTTTTAAGAAAAATTTTTACCTATATATGGTGTATCCGTGTATAGCTCTACATATATATTAACTCAATAATCAATTATCATTTAATCAGGTGGGCCCGAAACATTCAATTTCTATTCTTCATGATATCATTATAGAAGCATTTCTATAGATGGACCTAGCTAATAAGATAATTAGTATTTTTTTTGGGTTGTTGGCCTCTTTCCTATGATTTTCATTTTGTATCTGTTTTGTGAGAAGATGGGGAATCATTTATGTGATAAGAGACTACATTGCCATTTGCCACAAGTCATCTCAATGTGGTAGTTAATATTTGAATAAAGATTAAAAATAAAAGGTATAATATCATGTTCACAAGGAGAAGAAGTTGTTGAAGCCATGATATGATTTTGCTGAGGTAGAGAAGGAGATAGAAACAGTTTTTCAAACATGTATAGGAGCCATGAAATTTTAGGTGAGAAGTAGGACACATTTTGCTTTTAACAAAGATGGTAACTTTTGATCCACATCCTATACACATATGGCATATCAATCACAACCCCATATTTTGATTTAAGGTTTCTATAGTGCTAGTGTTGCAATTTGAACCTTTTTCTTTTTCCTCCATAATAAAAGCTTTTCATTTATAATAATAAAAAAAATTAATAACTAAGGGGGTGTTTGATAACACTACTTAATGTTGAAAATTAATATATTCAACACTTAATTATTTTAAGTTAGTTTGATAATTCAAAATGGGCCCAACTTAAATTATTTAATTAAATTAAAAAGTACTTAAAATAATAAGTTAAAACTTTTGACTTAAAATATCTATTGAACACATTAAGTTGTTAGGTTTTAAATATTTTTTATTAGATTGACTATTGTGTTCTTATTATTTAAAAATTATTACTCATTTGTCAATATCACAAGGTTAAATAGGTAAAATTAATCACTTGTATGATTTTCAGCACTTATAGTTATCAAACAGATTTATTTAATTCAATATTTAAAAAATTCAGCGTTTATTATATTCAGTATTCAATATTTAATTTTCAGTTTTATCAAACACCACCTAACTGTATTAAACTTTGATTAAATTTTTAGATTCACTCTCATTTTTCGATTGTATCAATTTACTTCATTATAAATTTTATTTTTTAAAACTTTATTAAGATCTTAATTAATTTATGTTATCCATGAATAATTTGTAAATATATAATAAAAATATGTTCAATCTAATTTATAATAAATTAAAAAAATTACTTTTTAATCATTCTATCTTATATAGTTACAAGTAGTGTAATTTTTTTATATAGTTAGTTCACGCAATATCATAAAGTAATATGAAAAAAATATAATTATATATTTAAGGTTGAGCAGCTAAGCGATAAAATTTTTTTAAAAAAAATCAAAATGATGATTGATTTATTTTTTGACACCTTTCCTATATATTCAAGAAAAAAATATAGCTACGCCATGTTGAATAACTATATAAATAGCTATATATTTTATGTTATTACGCAACAAGCATTTGATAATTTGATCATTAAATTTTGTGTCAAAGTGCCTAAATATAATTGGAGTACAAGTACTTCAATCACAACTACGTTGCACCATATTGAGAACTAAACAAAGGGTATGTTTAACTGAATTTAGATAATACTAATAGTCATTTGCTCAACATATAAAACAATTAGGTAAAATAGTAGAATACTTTTGTTAATTTATACATCTCTATATTACATTATATTAACTCAATTATATATGCACCCCATTATTAAATATACAAATTGCTAACTAGCATACAGTTTTCCAAGCTTACCAATGGGTACACACAAAGTTTTTTTTAAAAAAAGTACCTTTTTATGCATTATAGAAGCCAATGCATTAATAGATTAGTTATCTTTAATCAAATAGAGTTTACGGCTGAAAGCAACACTAATCACAATATAATTCCTTTCAATTAATTAGCCTATAAAAATATTTGATGTAATCACATACATTAATTGTCTTTATTCTTCTTGAATTTTGCACAACAAAGTCTTGTTTTTGAAATTTTCTTTAGCAGAGATTTTATATAAAAGTTGAAATAGCAGCGTAAGGGAATCTTAATTCTAACTTCATCAAATTCTTCAAAATTTCGAATTTAAAAAAAAAAAAAAAAAAAAAAAAATCTCTCACTTTCAAAGCAAACATTTTCTGACTAGACACTTCAACTTCAAATTTGTCTAGTCATTATTACGTTGGAAATATGGTAGAGGATTTTTAATGGTAAATAGTATTATATTTATTGGTGAAATTAATTACATGTAATTCATCTTCAAAGGAATTTTTCTTAAAGTAAAAATAATTTATACATATTTGTTTAATTAGTATGCAAATGCATGATATATCTTGAAGATAAAAATAATTTGTACATATTTGTTTAATTAGTATGCAAATATATGGTATATCATTTTTATTCAAACAATAAAAACATTGTTAGGTCAATTTGCGTCTTCACATCAAAATTTAATTTTTCGTAAATAAGTTTATAATGCATCCTTCTGCATCTATTTAATACATTTATAATTATATTTTTATGCGAAACGAAAGTTAATTGATAGGAAAAAAAATAAACATATCATTAAGGTTTTTCATGTGCTTTATTAATTTATTGATTCCTTGATCGTGATTAATCATATAGAACCTAATTGTAGTTTAGCAATTGTCAACAATGTATAGTAGCTAGGTGAAATAAAAAAAAGATTTTTATTTTGTTCAATAAAGAAAAAGGACTAAGAGCTTTGAAAATTATTGTCTTGTAACTTTGTAAGTCCAAGTCCAACCTTTGGAACTTGTAATTACACATTGGTTGGTCAGAATGCTAATTAAATTAAATTAAATACCCTTATTAATTAATCTTGATTAATTTTTTGTGAAATGATGGTTTCCCATTTCTTGTAATAACTTATATTTCTGCGTTACAATAATTTTTCATGATGTGTTGCTGAGTCATGCCATACATACTAGGATAGGATAGCATGAAAAAATATATTCTTAGTCAGCAATTTTTAACTATACATATTAGGATAGGATAGCATGAAAAAAAAAAAAAAAAATCTATACTCAATTTTTAACCTAAAAAATATATTCTTAGTCAGCAATTAATTTAACAATTTTTTTTGGACAAAAATAAAATGTTCATTCATCAGAAGAGTTTTACAATGAAATTTACATTATTATCAATGATAACTCAAATAAAAAAAAAATACACTACCCACAAAATAACAAACTTTAAGATTAGGAATTACATTACATTTTAATTATAAAAATTTATGCACTATGTACGTGACGGTGCATGAGTGGTGGTATGATCGTTTGAGCTGTCAGGCTCTATGCTCGAGCATCGAACTGATAAACCCAAGATCTGAAAAAAAAAATTATAAAAATTTAAAAAATAATCCTTAAAACGTTTATATATATATATGTGTGTGTGGGGTGGGTGACGGAGAAGTTGAATAGGAATTTCATCATAAGATTTTATATGGCATTTATTTTTTATTTTTTAGTATATATAAACCACTGGTATTTAAAGACTATTTGACTCTAACTAATTTAGTTCAATTCAGATAGGACCACAAAAGCCATAAAACTCTTTCAACAATATGTGACATTTATTTAATATCAAATTTGAGTTCTAACATTTTTTTTTTCTAATGTAACAAAAAAAAAATCAGCTCATGTCAAAATTCTATACATGTATAATATTATACAAGTATGATAAGATTAAAACTCGAATGCTAACGATTTTCTTTTTCATTTAACATCATTTGTGGATGATAATCATGATAGAAATATAAAAGAAATATTCTTTATTTTTAAAAAAAATTCAGCCAATTTATATGTAAATTAACACTAGATTTCTCCTAGGGAGGAAAATAAGGCAGGACCACATTAATGATTAATAATAGTCTGCCTACCTACACTCAACCAACCAAGAGAGGAAAAAATTATATAACTCACATGTAAAATACTTGAAAAACATGGATTAGAATTCTCTCATGTTCCATGTTCAAAAAAAATAAAAAAGAAAAAAAAAAAAAGAATTCTCTCATGTTCAACATGAACATAGTAGATTATATTTTGCAATCTTCATCATTAAATTCAAATTAAAATATTAAAATTTTATCTAAATTTCATGCAGTGATCAATAGTTATTTATTAAATAATAGAATCTGAACTATTGATTTTGCATTTAATGATTAAAACAATATATTATTTATATGAGATAATTTCAATCTGAAAAAATCAGATAATTAATTCAAAAAATATTTTACATTATAATTTTATCTTATTTTATTATATAGAAGAAGGAAAAACCTAGCTACCATTTTACTGTCCATGACTTATGATTAATGCAATATGATCTATGCTCTTTTAATAAACTTTACGTCTCTATAAATGCATTTGAAATATTGTCACATCTAATCAAATATTTCTTCATAATGTATCATATACAATTTGTTATCTCAAATCAAAGTTAGATTTTTATGATGTTCAATCCTTCAATAATACATATACTTCTTCTACTTCACATATATTATTGAATAATAAAAATAAATAATTCCATTTTCTATATATGGAAAACGTCATTATATACTAATTGAAATATCTGCTATGCATTATTTATTTTGATTTTAATACGAAAGAACCAAGTGATTTGATATAATGCAAATATGAAAGTTATGACTCAAGTGATACACATAATGTATTGGGCAGGAATGACATTTTGGCCACAAGTTTGAATTTGAATGTCATATCAGTATCATTGGTGGGCCTTAATTGTTTATCAACTTCTCAAAAAATTGGTATCTTGAATTTATGGTTTAGGTTTTTATAGCATTTGGTCGTCCTCTTCATGATTAAAGTTATTGAAATTGACTGTTTCATTTTTTTTTTTTTATCTGAACCACCGGTATCTAGAGCCTATTAGACTCTGACTAATCAAATTCGACCCGGATCAGACCATAAGAGCGGTAAAGATCTCCCAACAACTATTGAAATTGACTGTTTGATTGCTTATATATTTATAAACATCTAGATATATGGCATTTTCTTTTACTGTTAATAGTATTTTTTTTCCAAATTCATAATTTTTAGAATTTATATTTGCATCTCAATATTAATGAATTATTTATTTTACATTTTATCGACTAAGAACCATATATATTTAAATATATATTAAATTTTTAATTCAAATATGAATGATCTGCCTTTGTTTGATTTAGTATATAATGCACACAAAAAATGTATTAATATTGATATGTGATGTCAATATTGAGAGATTTCTCCCACTCAAACACTCTCTCTTTGAAGTTGATATTGGTAATGTTTTTGGGTTCTTATAAAGAAAATGTTAATATTTTTCTGGTGTTGTCCAGTTGATGTTAACAAACTTTATTGCTACAATGACAAAATTTATACAAATTAGAGTAATGAAAGGGACTCTTTTGATGCACAAAAAATCCTATCTCCAACAATGAAGAAGTTGGGGTAACCTAATTTTGTGCTTGTCGATTAGTGCAAAAAAGAAATGACTAAAAAAAATCAGCTAATATAAAACAATAAGATTGAAAAAATCCACTTGGTTTGTCGGTGGTCCACTTATCTACTATCACCTTCCATTGTTGCTTTGATGGCTTGCCAAAAATGGTTTATTGTATGTCTGAAGGAATTGCTTAGAGCATCACAAGGGCCTCATAAAATACGGAGTTTAAATTATATTATTATTAATTTTTAAAATTAGTTTTTACATAATTTTGAAATAAAAAGGTTGTTATATAAAATATTTAAAGGGTAAAGTTTTGTATCGCTAGCAGCGACACAAATAGTGTGTCACTACTAACGGCTATTTACCTTTTTGTCCCTTTAAATTTTTATTACTTGTAAAAATAATAAATAAATAATTATAAAATTTGAATTTTTAAATAGTGGCACAAAGGGTTCACCCGTTCACCTTTTAGCTTTTAGATTTTGTCAATTTAATTAATTATCCAATTAAAATAGGTATTTTTAGATTATTATATAATTTTTCAATATCATAAAATTAATGAGGATAAAAATATAATTTGAGAAAAAGTTTTTTGTCTCTTAGTGTCCATTGACATCGCAACTTGCGATGTCAAACCCGATTCATATTTAAATTGTTTGGCCTACTTATTAATTTTAAAAAAAAAATCATAGTGTATCGCGACAATCAGATATACTACACGATAAAAAAAAAAAATTAAAATTATACTTTTGTTCGGATGATACAGCGGCATATAAAATTAAAGAGGGACTGATACATAATTTGTCATGAGCAGCAACATTAATGATTATCCTAAAAAAAGTTTATTATATCACAACTCAATCCTTATGCCCTTTTAAAGAACTTCACAATTGCATGATCATCTTGTTCAGGTGCCTTAGAAGCAAGCCTAGAAGCAAGCCTATGCAATTTTTGAAACACATGCATGGTACACTTATATACTACTCCATTGGAAAGGAGAATAATCAATTTAAGAATACGTAGGATATGTAGAATTTTTCTCTTATCATATGCATGTTGAATGCTTTTTCATGAACCATGCATGAACAAAGAATGTAACCTTCAGTTGGTTTGGGCCATGCAGTGGGCGAACTGGGACTCTTCTACTGTGTCATTCAGAGATGTCCATGCCTATATATCTCTGATTCACCATACTGTGTGTCGAAGATTTGCAGCAAAAAAGTCCAAGTTATTCAAATGGCGATGCGGGTTCAGAATTTTATATATATATATATATAGTGATTATTGAAAATGCTGCTAGTATCATCACATGGCCCTATAATTAACTAATGGTGAAAAAGCATTTGTTCTACGTTAATATCACCTGCATCAGGTACACAGACATGAATTTCAAAAAATTTTGCTCACTCTGAGTATATTACATATAATGGTAAAATGTGTGACATATATATTATGTACCATACTTTTATTAGTTGATATACGATATCACAAAATTTGGTTATTGGATAATACACCCGGAATATAGGTAAGAATCTCCCACAAACTAAATTAAGCTTCCTTTAGTACATTAATAATCACTATAGTACTAAAATTCAAAAAGTTAATTAAGTTCATTAATCTCTTCAACAGGTCCCAAGCTAGAAATCAAACTCATATTTGGGTTTTTGGCACCAACAATGGCTTCTAGTGCTCCAGAATACTATTAAATGCTTCCCCAGAAGGCAACAAGTTCCATGCCAACAGTTAAAAAACAAAACAAAAACAACTTCATTAATATATGGACAGCAGTTGCAAGGGTGCATGAATCATGGGATTTTATTGCTTATGATGATGATGACGATGATTTGAAGAAGAAAGATTGGTTATTTCTGCAATGGGTTTTTAGTTCTATCCTCCTCCGTCTCATCTTTGCAAGTGACAGTCTCGGATTAAGCTCAGCCGAGTGTTCCAGTATTCAAGTTTAGTTCGTTTATATTTATTTCTATATCGAATTTAAGTTGAGGTTTTTATAAAGTTGAACTATTTATTTTTGTTTGATTTATTTTAAGCAAGTTAAGCATGTTCATACGAGAGTTTTATTAATTCTTAAAAATTTTCAAAAAAAATTGTTATTACTAATCATTTCGTATATTTAAGATTTATTTATAGTTTGATATGTGTTTTTGAACTGATCAAAACCTTAGTCCATTGATACCTTTGAAGGGAGTTATAGCATTAGACTAGTCAATTTTCGGTACTATAATTAATTTTTATAGATATTAAATAAAATAAAACTTCTAATAAGTTTTATTATAAGATTAATTATTATAAGTTTTGATTTTAAGTTGTTTACGAACTTTTGAATTTGAGTTTTGAAACAATTGAAATTATTTATCATTAAATTTGATTTTTTAGATAATAAATGGACTTTCGAAGTAATTGTTTATTTAAACAAGTTTAATTTAAAATGATAAAATTTGATAGATAACAAACAAACTCGAATGAGTATGGTAATATACCAAATTTGAGCCAAAGCTCCAAGAGCCATAGGGTACATATAGTGGATAGATATCAAATTTTCTTTAAAGTAAGATGATTACCGAGTAAATGATTTCATATGATTAAACCTGATTTTTTTTTATTATTGTTTTGAAAGCAAATTTGATATTGACAAATTAATTTTTATAATTTTGAAAACAAATTTGATATTGACAAATTAAAACTCATAAGCATCTTTCACATAATTTGTTATTTTTCATCTAGAAAAATTTTGGACGCATACATATAATTGTGAATATACGTATATATCATTCATCTCCTTTTCTTCTGTCTCATCTTCAATTTTTTTTTAATTATATTCCTTCAATGATTTAATGGAATAATATTTTCCATGGTTATTCCCATAATATTCAAGGGTTTATTCTTTTATGATAAATGAGACCAAAATCTTGACTATTCTTTTTTATGAGTATTATTTTTTTCTTATATATTTTTTATCTGGTAATTTTTCTATAGAATTAAAAGAATTTTATTGCTTATTTATCATATCATACGGCAGAACTCTTTTTTAGGTAAAATGAGCTGATATATAAGCTGAAAAAAAAGTAGATTCATCACTGAAAACCCAACAAAGAATTGCCTTCTTTTCTGTTTATAAAGTTCTAATAAACATGGAAAATTCTTCTTATCTAGCCTGAGTGTATTACACTTAACAGTTAAATTTGTAATGCAAAGACTTTTATCAACCATAGGGTGTGATACATTCGAAACAGGTAAAAATCTCCTAACAAATATTATCTATCAACTTCTAAAAATGTTAGAGAAATTAAACTTAGTGATTCATCTTTTCCATATTGGTTTAATGGTTGCAACTTTCTGTTGCTGAAATTTTTACGTAGTTATTAACAATGCTGTGTCTATTTTTATCATTGTAACATTTTTTCTGATAATGTATACAAATCGCATTACAGCACTCTTATATTACAAAGTTGTTGGAACCAGACTTTAATAGAAACGCAAGCAATCTCTTGTAAACCCGGTATTGACTAAGTATCTGTTTTACATTGAAAATAAGTTTTATCCTAGTAGTGTAGTTGAAATCATGCTAATTTCATTGTTCCTACATTATTATCTACTCTACCTCAGAGCATATCTCATTACCTTCATAGTTTAACACCCACTGGCTTGTCTTGCTACTAACCTTCCAACAGTGGTTCTGGCTATAGGTAATGTGATTCACCAACACAACGTTCAACTCTAGTTCAAGCCTCAAGGTCAAATACACCCACACTATGCATTACTAACTATCCCACTTTTACGCCTGAAACCCTTCCTGTTACGTATGCGATAAGTACATGGACCATGTGTCTCATATAGACTGAACCATAGACGACCAAGTAGCAAAGCAAACAAAATGTGCAAATCAACCTTGAAGCACAATAGATCAATTGGCGATATGGTTACAGTTACAGGCACATTTTTCCTAATGATTTGTTTGAGACCCACAAAAGCATGCGTAACAGCTTGATTTCCTTATTGAACTAAATATCAGCAAAACAGCTAAATGGCCAGATATATGTTCTTTGCTGGTCGATTGATTCTACAACATGATGAAATCATGTAGTGAAGGGAAACATGAGGGTCAAATTTACCGGTTCAAATTTACAGGTGAAACACTTGAGAATTTTAAAGAATCAGTGTGACAAAACAGCGGAATTCAATCAAATAATTGCAATGAAGAAGGAAGTTATAAAGAACAATGCCAGAGTTGGCAAAAAGAAAATTCATCTACCTTAACCATCATGTCGAACAAACAAAACAAAAACGCAATGAAAAAGAATGGGTTCAATCACTTCAAAAGCTATACCATGACAACTTAAAGTAGCTGCTATAAAAGCATACATCAGAAAGTTACACTCTCTCTGTATTTTCCTCAATGGTAATAAAGAGCATGAAACCTACTTAGCTAGACTTCAACAAATGTCCAAGTGGAATTCACATGCAAGCACAAACAAAAGTAAAATATTAGGCCAGAAAAACTCATTGAAGTTGGTGATAATTACAACTCAAGATACAAGGTTACCTGCCTATGCATTTCGAATGGCAATTTTAATCTCCAATCTCTCCTTTTGCGACTTAAAGGTCTACCTTTGCTTTCAAGGTCCCTGTTTTCCTTCACATCTGCCAACTTCCACACACAGTTATCTGATTCTTTTTCTATGGAGTCCAAAACAAAGACTCCATCCTTTTCTAGGCCATTAGACTCTGCGTTTTCTACATAGCATACTCTCATAGGCATGTCTTTAAAACGACATAAATCATTGGGTACCTTCAGTATCCTCTCCGCACCAGGAGATGATACCTTCAAGTCAGAAACAATGTTATCTCAAGAAGTTAATGACATAATAATTAAAATACAATTTAGGCAACAACAGCGAATAAGAGTCCTTCATCAATTACCTCAACACCTAAATCATCAGGTATTTCTCCAAGTGCTCCAACTTCTTCCAATCTCTTCTTGTACTCTTGACAGTAGCTCTCAAGCTCCTCCATGCTGGGACACCCATATCTGATCAAAGAGAGCATCAGGACTAAACTATCTAAATATGTGGAGACAAACTATCCATTCCATATACGAGTCCGCAAGAAGTATTACTTTGCCTTTTAACATTAAAAAAAATACTCTTTCAAAGCCAACACATCGATGATGTTTCACAGATTATTTAAACAAATTGCTAGCAACCATGTCCATTTTTTTACCGACCACTGAGGCCATGGATCCCAATTTTTTCAACAAACAAATAGTGTAATTATAGCAACCAAGCTAGAAGAGAAGAAAAGAGCTTACTCATTTGATAGTTTGTCTAATCTGACATAAACATATCCTCGAGGAGTAGTCTTGAAAGCATAGAGTTGAATGTCATCACTGAATCGCAACAAGACTTCACTAGCAATTTCCAGGGCACGTTCACCCCAGGGAACACCTTGAAGCACAATTCCACCGCCATCCCCACCATCACCAGCCTACATTTTCAGTTTTTATTTTTAAAAAAATCAATAATGATAACAATAATGAAATAATTCCAACCCCAAAACAAAAACATCATACAAACCTTGGGTTCCACACCCTCTTCTTCTTCTTCTTCCCATCCATCAGTTTCTCCCTCTTCGCTGCTTTCATCAGCAGTAGTCGAAATAACTTGAACCCAAAAACAAGAAAACAACAAAGTGGAAACTTTTTATCAAACACTTGAACAGCATAGCGAAGTTAACAGTCATATCTTCGAAGCACTGAGAAAAAAGAAAACTTTACTTACACTCTTCCCTGACGTTTTCTTGATGATGAGTTTCTGTGCTGAAGAACCGAGAAGCTAAAGAAGGAGGGTGTGGGTGATCATGTATCCCTCTGGAGATGGGTTGTCGTTCTGGAGAGAAGTAGCTAAGTAAACGACAAAGGGTGTGGGCGTTTGATGGTGGTGGTGGTTTTTGGTTCAAGAAAAGAAGGTGTGAAGAAGAAGAGAAAAGAAGGGCGCGAGAATTGCGTACATGCAGATGCAGTTGACGTTTCATTAGCCGATCACCGCCCATTGTTTTAGCTTGCTGGGTCGATATTGCTATGTGAACCGTCGCACGCACTGTTCCTTTTAACTGTGAAGCAGGAGGAGTGTATTTAATTTTAATTTCTATTATGAAAATTAAATCATTTCATTTCATGTTTTGTGAGTTTAGAATCAAACTATTTCTAATGAGTCTTGTCTTTAAAATTTTTTAGCTTATTTTGATTAAAGATAAATTTATAAACAAAATATAAAGTATGTGTTCCACTAAACCATTATTTTCTAGTAGATTTATACAGTGCTTTAAAAAATGTCAAGTTTATTTAAAAGCTCCTAATAAAATATTATTTGCCATATAACTATATATTTTTGTATGTGAAAATTAATTTATACCTTTGAATTATAATAATGTCCGCAAATGAGAGTGCAAATAAAATTTTATTTAACTGAAAGTCCTAAACCCTAAGTTAACTCTCACACGTAAATTACAAAATAAAACAGAAAAATATATACTTTTTATAATTTTTAATAGCATATTTTGATGAATTATCATCATTAACCTTACACAAATTGAAGTGCGTGAATTCAGTTCAAAAATAAAAGTACATGAATTTAAAAATTGAACACGCATTTCATATATAGATAAAAATTTTGATATTGAAAGTATTATTAAAATAGCGCAGAACTTGGGATTGTGCTTGAATTTTCTATCAAGGCATATCTTAAAACGTACATAATCCAAAAAAAAAAAAAAAAAAAAAGCTTTTTCTAAAAAGAAAATTCCCCAAACTTCACATTTCAGGTTCAGCTCTTAAATTTGACCTACTAAACTTAGATGAAATAAACTTCTTCTGGGATTTGTACACCGGATAAACGGGATCGGAACTTGAACATTAATCAATTTTTCCTGATGTCATAAAAATCTAATATATACAGAGAGATAATTTAATGGATGAGCTTTAACTTACCGTTCTCTAAGGTTACGAGATTACAAGTTGTAATCCCATTAATTATACAAATAGAGATGAAATGAGATAGCTTACAACTGTTCATTTTGACACTCAAATGTTTGCCTCCTCTCAAATTGAAAAAAAAAAAAATTAGAGTGAAGGCAATCTCTGTTAGCATGCCAGATCTTACAGTCGGAGGATAGTTCGAAGGGTATCAGAGAGATTCTGAATGGTCTGTTGCTCTTGTGTTGCTTGCAACTCCTGGAGTGGCATCTCCTCGTAACACCTGCAACAAAATGTAAAACAAAGCTTAAAAATATGGATTAGCTGTGCAGGAAAACACTAGAGTTTTTCTTGTGTACAGAACTGTAATGCAATTGGGGTAAACAAGAAATAATTTCTGAAAATGGCAGTAATTGATCAAATATAAAGGCGGAAGTATTACGTTTTATGGTAGGCCAAAGCTTGTGCCAGATTCAGCAGTGTAGAACTTGAAGTTAGTCTTTTGTAGACACTTGCAGGAAGTGGCATCTGCAGCACCATAAATGAAAATTAACCCATAAAACACCAGTAATTAGGCGTGGTAGTGTATTCATGCTGTCACACACATATGAATGAGAGAGAGAGGTGTAACCTCATTTTGCAACCGCCGACCCTTTCTAGATGGTCCATCACCACTGAAAAGCTCTTGCAGCGCTTCCCCTGCTTCACTCCTATCCCGTTGCATATTTCCAAGCACATTGTCTGATAAGAGAGCAATTGGAGATATGTCTGTTGCCTTCAAGAACGGAATAGGTACTGTATTACCAGCTGCATATATGGACCAAAGCTGCAAAACAACAAGTTGCAAATAAGCAGCCAGAGTCATCCCTCAACAAAAGAAACAAATCTTTGCATGTAACTTCATGACTTTGAAGTTGATCATGCTTTATTCTCTAGCAATTTGGAAAACGTTAGTGATCAGGCAGCAGACAGGAAAAAATACTCATCTTATTATCTAGTGAACAATATAATTCAAAATGAAACAAACCTTGTCTTGCAAAGCAAAAGCCTTTTTGCTGACAGTTTCATTCTTCAAAGTGGAAGAGCCCATACCCCCACTTTTTGCAACCTGGGATTGAGGTGTGCTATTCTTCTTGAGATTTTGAGGAGAGTCAGGTACTGGAGGCAATGTCCTTATAGCCTGCAATGCAGGATGTGATTCTCCAATTGAGATGTTGTTTGCAGCAACATCACTTGCATTATCCACCCTAGCATAAATAACAAAACAAATTAATAAAATATGAGACTTGACAGAAGGCAAGAGAGAGAAAGTAAACAGTTGTGCAGAAACATGGCCTACCTAGCTACCTGAAAAGGAAATACTCAATATTTGCCTAATCACGGGAAATAATCCTATATGCTTAAAACAACCCCCTACAAACATAAAATGTCCATCTTTTATTTATTTTCTTTGTTTTGTTTTTGTTTTGGTTTGGTTTGGTTTTTTCACAGAGGAGAACTATATATGGTGAGTAACGTACCTGCTTAAAACAACCCTCTACAAACATAAAATGTTCATCTTTTATTAATTTTCTTCGTTTTGTTTTTGTTTTGGTTTGGTTTGGTTTTTTCACAGAGGAGAATTATACATGGTGAGTAACGTACCAAGAATTGATTGATCTGCCACCAGCACTAACCGAAGAGCTTTCAAATTGTCCTAGATCCTGCGAAGGGAGTCCAGCACTATGAAGATCATTATGTGTGGCTACCTTGTTTGCCTCATCCCCTCCATGAATTACTACAGTTCCAAAGTCAACTGTATACACAAATCATTAAAGAGTTGTGTAGATATGTTAAGACATGCAAGGCAAATACACTTCATACAGGGTTGTAAATTTATATAAATGTTCCAGAGCAGCTTCCGGGGAACAAGTGTTTCATGCATAAATTTATATTTACAAATGGTGTGAGAAGATTATGCAATTTGAGTAATTTTTCTCCTCCCCTGAGCACGGACATACAAAAGTAAGAAAGAAGCAGAGAACCTACCTTTTCCGGCCAGGTCCACACCAACCGCAGATTTGGGTATTTCATCTGCCATCTGAGTTCTCTTTGCTGGAACAGTATCCCCATAATCCTCATTCAGCTTTGGGCCCTCTGGTGTCTGTTTCAAGGTACAAAATAACATATGACTCAAAAATAGTTAGATGTGAAGGAATCTCAATTGCTGAATGAATGGAATTTCACTGTATACTAACCTCAGGTTCAATTGGAGCAACATTTTGTGCTTGCAGAGCAATTGAGGCCCTAATTTGCCTGGCCTTTTCTATCTTTGGCAACATTGCGGAGGCTCCATATTTGCATTTTTCAATGAACTTGTGCTGAGCTCAAAATAGAGAAAAACATCAAGTTATCCATGATAAAAATAAAAGACTTCTTAATTTGAATAAAAATAAATAAAGACATTTCACTCCTTAGGACAAATTGAATTAATTCACAAGCATAAAAAATTTAAGAGTCACGAGTGCTAAATTGAAACAATTTCATATACAGGAGCCACTCAGGGGTTATAAAATATATGATGCAAGTGGGAGCAACCCACACACCAAGAGAATCGAAATCTTCACATCTATATCTGTCATTCTTCTCTCTTCATACCTTCAGCATCTCAGATGCAGTTGGACGTAAACGAGGCTCCTTTGTAAGGCACTTTGCAACAAAATCATGAAACACAAGAGACCTGCCAAAAACAAAAACTAGAATAAACATCACAGTGCATGCTGTTACAACAAAGAAACAGCATAATGAGCAAAGACAGATTGTTGTCAAAGGATTAGGGGTCCACACAACTTGCAACGTACCATTTTTCTTTATCCTCAAGCATTGGAGCTGGCTCAATGGAAATCATGAATAAAACCTATGAGGGTGAAAGACAACATGCATTTCAGAAAAACCTAGACATGATCCTTAAATTGACAAAAATAAAGTTATGGCATTAGAGACTCAAACATAAAAATTCAAGATGATCAAGAGCTATATATAGATGGGTTTAAACAAGAACATAAAAATTCCCAATAAGTTCACCAACAATATTCCTGTGCTTGGGGCATAAGAAGGCTCCAAAAGTTTTTGCAATTTACTATCAGTTGCACAACCAATACAGAAGTTGTGCACAAGATATGTAATCTTATGTGAATGAATGCAACAAATGAAATGTCAGTGGTTCGGATCTGGACAAATTATGAATTGATTTCACTGACTGAAAAAATGCAAATAACAACCCGTAGACCTCCTCAGGAGATACTAACTATGCAAAAATTTCAGACTGATAATCTATGTCCTTCTTTCCTTAGGTACAAAAATCAGTACTCCAAGCACAAAATAATGCAGGTCCTTGTATGTGAAGGTCAAAAAAGAATGCCCATACATGGATAGAACTCAGAAAACAATTAGAACTAAATTCACATGTTAACCATTTTATGTTGTTTATGAACAATAATCCTTTCTAAGTGAAGGCCTGAAAACAATTTTTCACAATCCTTGAGTTGCGAAAGGATCTGGGAGAATTAAATCTCCAACAGCTTAATCCCAGCTGATGATTATGGATATTTTTTTCTCTTAAGCAATCATTGGTTTTCATGAATTGGCTAAATAGGCAAATGTCAGAAATAGAAACCAGTACAGCATCTATCATGTCTATGTCCTGCTACAAATTTAAACAATTATGAGAATGAAACTACCAGTATAAAAAGGTTGATAAAACAAGATGGAAAAGTATTGACACAACCGCAAATGAAACCACATCATATGCGCTTCCTTTTTCTCCCTTTCATTCAGATTGGCAGAGGACTCCTAAAAATTGCGTACCACTTGGCAGCGATAACAAAACTCAATCAATCATTCCGCCATTTTTATTTTGCATTGTTGTATTAGAGCAAAAAGATCACAAAGGGGGTACAACAACTGATATACTATAGGCTTATATCCTTCTCAATAAAACCATAAACAAAATATAAAAATGCAGAGATGCCACTAGTGAAGTCCATCATGCAACATATGAATATCATTAACTTTTCTTCACTACATCAAAGATCCACCACTATCAAATTGACCACGACTATGAGCCATTCCACAGTATCCATACTCTTCATTGACTCCTAATAACAAAAAAACAACATTCCTTCTACTGTTACATTACTCTGATTATCTCTGACACTTCATTAATCGTGACTCAATCTATATTTTTCTATCAAGCAAACCACTGATGAATGGATATCAAAAAAGTGATTAACAAGGAAAAGAAAGGGGAAACAGCCAATTAAGAAAGTGTCAAGCACAGATGTAATGAGAGTTTAAAAATTTCAAAATCACGCACTCACCCTCATAGGATGCACTGTTGATCTTGGAGGAAGTCCCTGAAAAGAAAATTAAAAAAAGATTCTGTTAAGAATTGTGATTTCTCATGAACAATCATTCCATGATCAGAATCTTAACCATCCAACACAATGTATCCCCTCCTTCACAAGAGTCAGCTTGGTTTCACAAAATACAATTCTGACACTTCCTTTTTGCCCTCAATGCCATTATTCTGCTTTCACCTTACCAATGTGGCACTAATAGCAATAACTGCATTTTCACCACCCAATCATAGACTGCACATTTCCTAGGCCTATCCACCCACCACAAAAAAAAAGGGCAAAAAAAAGCACTCTCACAACCCCAAAAATAAATAAATAAATAAGGCTCGCACTTTTCAAATTATGCATCAGTGCATTAAGTTCAATCATAATTTATTACTGCTTGGTGGTTGTACCTTGTAATTGATTTTGACCATTGCATTAATTTTGTCTAGGCCCCTCAACCCTCTTTTTGGTGACTCATAAAGTTTGGTAAGAGATTTATGCAGGATAAGGGTTTCTACCCAGACACAAACTTGCATAAATAAATTACTACAATACTGAATAATTTACAGACAAAATCTTGAGACTCATGCACCTAAATGGGTATACCTCAGCCATTTCAACTGCAGAAACACCAAGAGCCCATACATCCACCTGAAAGGAAAACATTAAAAGATCATAAGCTGGTAATACCCATGACTTGACCATAGCAACTGGATTTTGAGGATAATAATGTCTATGAGAAATAAAAGAAGAATGACACACAGCAATATATCCCAACATTTTAAATCATAATTTGATGTTTAAGATTTAGGGGGAAAATCAAAGTCCTGATGAAAGATTTCAGTTTATCCACCACATGATCAGGTCCAAGCAGGGGTGGTATGGGCAGAAACCTTACCAAATTATAAGTCTTGACCAAGAAGAATAACAACCAGCAGTTATCCTTAGCGAAGCACCAACAAAATTTCCTCAAGCTTATCCATGCAATGAAGGGTGTTCTATCCAAATATGCATCTTTTTATTGTTTAGTGTTTAGTGTTTTGGATGATCTTTTTTCTTTTCATTACACAGGTTTAATTTGACTGCATCTTTAGTCAGCTTGACGAGCTCTGATGCCATATCATTTTTACATGCTCATTTTCTTATGCATTAATCATTTTCCTTTGTTTTGTAGCATCTTAAACATTAGTCACATAAGAAAGATAACTTTGAACCACGACAAGGTACATAGCAATAGAACACGTTGCCTAATCAGAATTACTAACAGAGTCCATTTGTTCATACACGTATTTGCACCACCATCATTAACAATGTGAACATCCACTGCACAGAAAAGCAATTTCCGCATTTTCCTTTACACAGTTAATAAAAAATGTGCTTGTACTGATAACAAATGCTTTGCCAACTAGTTCAGGTTTCATTTTTGGTTGATGGTTGAGACATCATTCTACTTAGGAAATACTCAAGGACCAACAATGACCAATACACCAAACATGTGAACGCTCACATCATTGCAAATGATTACTACCAAATCCTGTTACCAATTAAAAAAAAAAAGCAACAATACATGAAAAGTCAAAGAATCAAGCTAACAGAAATAAGAATACCTTTCCATCATAACGGCTTTCCTGAATAACTTCTGGAGCCATCCAATGTGGAGTCCCAATGAACTGCAATTCAGATGAAAAAAAAAAATTCCAAGACAAGGGACTTCAAAATAAAGCATGGATATATTATTACCAAAGCCAATAGGCCAAGCATCAATAGCAACAATTATTATTCAATGAGTCAGAGATGCACTATAACAAAAATATGATATGCAAAGAAGAAGCCCTCAACAAATAATTTAGCATCAGATTAACAAATGAGGATCATTAGATAGCACAAGGACATGAAGGATGAACATAAAAAAACATTCCTGTAATCAAGAGGCAGAAAGAAGTCCCAGTAAGTCGGCTTAAAGTTATGGCATTCACTCCCAAAAAAACAGAGGTTATGGCTGTTAAACAAATCCACGGGCCCGGAGAGTGTTGGCCCACGCACACACACGTGGACTTATAAATGGGGTTAAGTCCAAGTATGTAGGATATATTCTCCAACACTCCCCCTCAACCAGTTACACTTGCCAAACACAAACGGACCGCACCCAAAGACTCACAAGGTCACAAACAGGCCGCACTCAACCAAACACAAACGGGTCGCACCAACAACTCACAAGGTCACAAACGGGCCGCACCCAACTCCAGGTCTTAAACACGAGCCCGGAATCACTGCTCTGATATCATGTTAAACAAGTTCACGGGCCCGGAGAGTGTTGGCCCACGCACACATACGTGGACTTATAAATGGGGTTGAGTCCATGTAACACAAAACCAATTGGCTTGTTTTAAGGTCCAATCTACACCACTTATAAGCTACTCTAACACTTTATATTATTCCAATGTGGAATATATTCTCCAACAATGGCATTCACAAATGACTTCCTTTACATGGCAATCTTCTATTTGGACAAAAATAATTGTTACTTGGTATTACAGTAAATTATTTCTGCTAGTGATTTTCATAAAACAGCAAATCCACTACCTACAATTGTTCGCTACCTTTTTCCAGAATGGAAATAAACACTTCATATTTACTATAAGACCAATGAAAATCTTAACTCAATGAATCATATATTACTCATGCTTCCACAGCTTAATTCAGAGAATCTAGCATACAATTCAAAAAGCTTGTTAGATAAGATAACAACCTAATCTAGATTTCTCCCTGTTTTCTTTTCACTCCTCCTAGTCAGGGTCTGGCTAGAATTAGACAATATTGTGCAGCATATATTCCTACAAATTTTCCTTTCAGTAATTAAAAGCCACTAAAAGATAGAATGGGTGCAACCAAAGTACACAATAACCTAAAATTTAAAATACTAAAAAGTTTTAACAGTTAAAGAAAGAAAAGAAAGTTGAATGTCATGCTGATACAGGCTTAAGAAAAGCCAGCTTGACTTGAATGCAGAAAGCCAAATTGTCTTTACCAACATCAAAGCTTTTGGCTAGGTACTATGAGGTAACACACTAGCCAGCTGGCCCATACAAAAATTTATCCCATAAAAAATGCATGTTAATTTGTCAATAATGTACCGTATTGCGCTTTGACATAGTCCTTGTAAGCTGCGCCGCAACCCCAAAATCACCTGTTTCACAATGTACAAATTCCTAAATCAGTTGCTAGCAACACTTAACCGTACAGACCACAATGTCAAGAAAAAGGGTCGAAAATAAAATAAAATGCTTTATCAAGATTTAAATATACAGGATCTAAGTGAAAATTTTAATTAGGTTAACATAAGATGTTGCTCAAGGGGCCAAATTGTTGATGACTGTTGACTATAAAGCTGCAGAAATTCTGCAGGCTGTAAAAAAGACATGTTCTACTAGCCCCTTTCATAGGCCTCTTAGTCAAAATGTCAACCACCAAAGTGTGCAATAAGTGTTTGTTGTACAAGCGTCATATATCAAAATGTCTTGTGCAGATCTAATAGAATTAATTTTTTCTGTGCACCATCAATACTCTGATTTTGATGAGTGGCATGGTTATCATCAGATGTATAAGTAATAAAATTCAACCATTACAAACATTTCCTTTTTTTCTTGTGAATTAAATTGGCTTAAAGTTTTTACCATTTAATTTAATGATGAAAAGTTACTTACCCAACTTGACTTCCCCTTGTTCTGTTAACAAAATATTACCACCTTTAATATCTCTATGGACCTTGAAAATTGAATGCAAATAGGCAAGGCCCTACAAAAAAATGAAGAGAAAGGGAGAGAAGAAAACAAATTAAACTCTAGCAGCATATCTAGGAGTAAAACAAAAATTTAAACAGATTGACAGTCAACCAGTATCAATTAAAGTACTTAGCTCAGAAGAAAATTAAATTCCTCTTCCAGCAGATGTATGAGCCCATGCACAAAAAATTGCATATAACAAGATAATCTCTTAAAAATGTGCCAATACAAATGAAAATGGACACGAGTTCTTTTACTACTTATAAACAAAAGCAGATGGGTTAAAGTAGGTCATCCCTCATGAAACCATAATTAGGGACAAACCTATACTTTTCACATATTTCTAGCATGGTTTCCTACATACAGATATGAATAATTTTCCTCTTCCAACCAAAGTCAACAATACCTTCAGTGCTTCTCTACATATATATGCAATTTGACACTCCTCCAAAGGCTCTTCGGTAACATTCATCAAGTCAGAAACACTTCCACCGCCACAGTACTCCATAACTATCTGCAAAACTCACAAAATTGGTCTTCCAAAACTCCAGATACAAAAACTATGGACAATAAAAACAAAATAGTATAAAGCGAAGCTTCTGATGGAGTGAAATCTATTGAAACAAAATTATTTAGCACTAGATTTTTAAAAGAAGTATAAAAATGAATTTGTACCCAAAGATAATCTTCGCCTTGATAGCTTCCAAAATATCGAACAACATTTGGATGGCTGCATTGTTGTAACATCTCAATTTCACCTCGAATTTCTTCATACCCCTCCTCCTGAATACATCCAGAATCATAATTCAGTTCCAGTATTTGAACAGAGCCAAACATTTTAATAACTTGATTAAATGCTAATAACAAAGCACACTCACCCCTTCCGTTAATGATATAACTTTAATGGCAACAAGCTCTGAAGTTCGTAAATCTCTTGCTTTATAAACAGCCCCATATGACCCCTTCCCTGAAACCCCGAAAAGCCAAACTCAGAACTGGTAAAAGAAATAGACAGGAGAACATACAAATAACATATCAAAATCGTAAACATCGTGAACCTATTTACTCGAAATCAAAGATGCGTTAAAAGCCATAAACTAAAAATCGCTCAGAACTTTAAACACAATGAAATACCACGACCACATTCCTCTAATAACAAATGATACAAGCAGCCCTATTTTTCTTTATCTTTTACAATTTATACATCAAACAGTCCCCATGAATCCACACGAAACGCATAAATATAAATAACTAATATCAGCCTCTAAACCAACCAAAATAGAACACAACATACTTAATATAGCAGAACCCCTACATTCTAACTTAATTACACTAATTAATGTCATAAATGTGATAAAATTGAAGCTAAAATGAATACTAACCAAGCTCATTGAGCAATTCATACTTAGCAGTAGGATCTTCTCTAGTAACACTATCAGGAATTGAACTCGATGACATTTTACTCTGCAGCTGCTGCTGCTGCTGCCTAACATCCTCTCCCTGAAAAGACGGCGAAGAACCACTTCCTCCTTTCCTCTGCTTCCCAAACCCTAACTCTCCTACAGCCTGCATACTCGCAACAGCTCTCCCCATCGTGGATCCACTCTCCGCTCTCCCACTCTTCTTCACCACCGTCCCACTCACATTCGACTTCACTACAAATGTACCAAACCCTTCCCCTTCATCATCATCACCACCACTATCCTCTCCGCCAATTCCTCTAACATTATTGTTATTGTTATTATTATTATTATTATTGTAGCTATTATAACTAGATTTTCTCGCCGACGCTGGTGAATATGAGGATGATGATGGCTGTGTCTGAGGCCGAGTCCTCGCCGTTTTCACTATCATAGTTCCGAAATCTGCATCTTCGTCGTCTTCCAGAGGATCTCCGCCGCCGAAGTCCTTCGGAAGGCGTTTAAGAAGAGGAGGCAGAGAGTCTTCGTCGTCGTCTTCTTCTTGACCTTTTTTGCCGTCGTCTTGAGATCCTCCTTTATAAAGCATTGTAGCGTAGATATCGTCGGACGGTTGTTGAGGTCTGGATTCTTGCTCGGGAATTGAATCGCGAACAACGAATGTAGAATATACGTCGGACGCTTTTTTCGGCGTTATTGCGCGACTGTTCCGGCGACCGGAAGGCGGGTAATCCATTTTTGTTTTCACTGCCGAGTTCAAAAAACAAATGAAAATAATTGTGTTACATTTTAATGGGAGTTAATTAAGAGGCCAGAGTAATGAATTTACATTTAGGGGTGTTCAAATGCCGACCGAACCGAAAATGCTGAACCGACCGAAATTTTGGACCGATTGAATTTCTGCAGCAAATAAAAAATCGGCTCGGTAGAGATTAAGGGGAAATTTTGGATTTCGGTTGAGGAGTTTTATAAACTGAACCGACCGATTTTCCAAAATTTGATATAATTTAAAACGACGTTGTTTTGAATTAGGGTGGCTAATATATAAACATAAAACCCTACTCTCATCTGCCTATCTCTCATTTCTCTCTCACCGCTCTATCTCTTCTAACCTATCTATCTCCCTTGTTCTCTGAAACCTTCTTTCGAACCCTCTCTCAACAGACGCTTCTGTTCCCTATCCTCATACCCCTCATCTCTGATCTCTTCGCTTCTATGATCTCTCAACCCTCCCTCTTCCTCTCTAACCCAGTAACCCTAAACTTCTTCTCCTCTTCATCCTTTGTTCTCTCAACTCTCAGTTTCGTTTCTATTCATACTCACACACAACAGATCCTTCATTTCTCTGAGGATCTGTGATTAATGGTAATTTCTTGATGAATATTTGATGATTTAATTTATTGTGGATTTGTTATCTATATATAGATAAGAGGTCTATGATGAATCGATTATTGATTTTCTTTGTCTCTTCTTCTACTCTCTTCTGTATATATATAGATCTATAATATTGATGATCTGATGGATTTGATTTTGTTATTTTGTGTGTTCTCATATTTTTATATATGAAAAAAATTTATTTTTTCGTTTCTGTTTCTTGTTTAAATACTATATTTTATTTTGTGATTTAAAAAATTAATTTTTTTTATTTTACGCACATAGCAAAGAAATTTTCTTTTTTGTTGATACTGTGCTGTTATGAAATTTTATATATTTTTTTCAAAGAAATTATTTTTTTCGTCTCTGTGTATTATGTATATATATTAATATATGTAGATCTATGTTTTTTTCTTGTGTATATATATATATATATAATATTTTCAAGTCTGTATTTTTTTCGTTGATATCTGTATATATTTTATATTTATATATCTATAGACTATAGTATTTTGAAATATGTAATTTTTTTGAAGATTTATCTCTGTGTATTTATATATATCAATATTTTCAAATTTTGTATTTTTTTTTGTAGATCTGTGTGTGTGTATATATATTATAGATATGTGTAATTTTATTATTGTACTCATATTTTGTTGCATGTATATATATATATATATATATATATATATATATAAGGTATTAACATTTGTGCAATTTTATTATTGTGCTCATATTTTGTTGCATTGTCATTTGCATCTGCATTCATACTTGTGTTTTTTTTACTGTGGATACCTGCCTTGTGACCTTTGAGGTTCTGGCTAGTTTAACGAAATAGTAAATCATATACTTTTTGTTTATACTGATCTATGTTTATCATTCATACTTGATACTTGTGTTCTTTTTACTGTGGATACCCGCCTCGTGACCTTTGAGGTTCTGGCTGGTTTAACGAAGCAGTAAATCATATGCTTTTTGTTTATACTGATCTGTGTTTATTTTAGAAAGAATTGGCACTGTTTTTGGGTTCTATATAATGTGTATGCATGTTTTGATTTCCTTTAAACTTTGTTAACTTTTTAAAAAAACATAACAAAGTTTGTTTGTTTATCTTTGTACATAAACTATACTATTTTCAATGTCTCTGTGAACTATGATTGTTGGACTTGGTCCTGGTGGAAGCTAATGCCTTAAAGCAATTAAGTTATAAAGAAAATGGTGGAAGCGTTAAGCTATTCAATTATAACTTATTTGAATAAAAAGGGTTGAAGCTTTTACTAGTTTTCTATTACTGTGAGATATCTGTTCTTTGTTCTGGCATTTGAATTGAGGAGTTCAACAACAGAGGCAGTAAAAGGTAATAATGCAAATTTTTTTCATTTTTGTGTATTTCTTTGTGCTATGTTATTTGTTGGTTTGCATGTCCTCTGTAGGCTCTGTTTACTAATTTTTTATTCCTTTTCTGCAGATGGCGAGTACTGGTGGTAGTGACACTCCTACTGGTACTCCTGGTGGAGGCATTACAACTCAATCTAATGTGGTGGAAGCCCCTTCTGTACCTGTCCAAGTCCAACAATCTGACCCAGCGGTTACAAA
>CATIWO010251294.1:0-26811 GCA_949673435.1 Macaranga tanarius | reverse complement strand
ATGGACCATAAATATTGGGCTTTGTTTAAAGAGTTTAAACTAGCCCACTTGTTAATTATATGGATTGGGTATTGATTAAATAGTTTAATCTAGCCCATTAATTGTTTGGATTGGATTGGCCATCTCTAAGTGTAGAGAAGCTCATATCCTAAGCCTTGGCCCAAGCCCATTAAGTGTTAATGGAATAGGGATAAGGAAATCCATGCAACCAAACATAGGCATTAGAAGCTTGGTGGCCAATCTTGCTATAGTAGCAAACTTGGTGGCCAATTTTCTACATGTAGCAAGCTTGGTGGCCAATCTTGTTATAGTAGCAAAATTGGTAGCCAATATTCTATATGTAGCAAACTTAGTGGCTACTCTTATCCATGTTATAAACTTGGAAGCTAATCTTGCAATAGTTGCAAGCTTGTGGGAGAAGACATCAAGGCTTATAATAAGATAAGAAAAGTTGTAGAGACAACTTTGGTTGGAGAATTTTTGGCTAAGGTATTTTTGAGAGTGTCTCTCCTTCTTCTCCTCAATTTGATATTGTAGAGAACCAAAAAAACATATCACAAGAGTTATGATCTCTCCAACCTAAAGCCAAAGTTGTACAAGATCAAAAACCATCATCCTTTGGAGGGTAGCCTAAGGTTCTATACCTTCAAGATTGAAGAAGCTTTACAAGCTCTTGGGTCATTCAAAGAGAGGCTTATGGGAGAGCTTCATCTATCTTGAAAATCATCCTTGAAGCAATCCGTGTGTTTCAAGCTAGAGGTTTCATGTTTGGGAAACTCGGAGCTAGTGGTTCACAACAATCAAAAGCTTATCGAGCGTTCTACAAACTTGGGAGTTTTGTAAGTGTTGCTTAACTCTTAGTATGTAGGACTTGTAATTTGATTACATGTTTTTTTATTATTGTTAAAATATTATCTATAATGCATTATTAGTTGTGCAGATGCATGTGATTTGGTTCTTAGGGCATTGAATGGATTCAAACTTGGTGCAAGTGTTGCATGCTTCCAAAATTTTTTAAAATTCCGCATATTTGGTTGCTTTAAACTTCCATTCCCTTCACTTACAGTTTACGGGCTTCACAGATTCTGACTTCCAGTCGGATGTGGATGATAGAAAGTCTATCTTCGGGTTTGTCTTCACCTGTAATGGAGGTGCAGTGAGCTGAAAGAATTCCAAGCAGAGTATCACTGCTGATTCAACTTTAGAGGCCGAGTACATAGCCGCAACATATGCTGCTAAGGAAGCTGTTTGGATTTGGAAGTTTGTCACCGAACTAGGAGTTGTTTCTTCCATTGAGTTGCCATTACCTCTCTTCTGCAACAACAATGGAGCCATTGCTTTGGCAAAGGAACTAAAGTTCGTAGTCGTTGGATTAATATATGGGTAGTATTAATCCCTAGACTATCACCTTTGTCTATTTTCCTTAATCGTTATGTGATATCGATAGTGGAAGGTAGTAAGTCTTATACTACTTGATATGAGATATCAAAATAGACATGTGGATACTCATATGATGAGTGTATCGAACAGTGATGTAAGATTTATGATTGCATGGATATTCACTTTAGTCAACAATCATAATCTTGGACATAATAGTACATATGGTCCTTTGACCAGAGGCAACACGGTCACCCACATATGGTTGGTTAGAGTTTGTTACTGCTTATATACATGTTGTGATGCCCCCTCACGTCAACATACCAGGAATCATAATAATAAAGCATAATTTATACTAAAATTAGATTAAAATTAAACTTTATATACAAAATATTTAAGTAACAATTTCATTGCATCCTTTCTCACAACCCTCTATTACAAAATGATATAATCATGCCAATGGACTAATATGCACAATGTTATCATTGAAAATGAGTAGAGTTCTCACCATTGGCCCACCTGAGAAATGCTTAAAGATGATAAGTAATAGAACTCAAGATTTTCTATAATATCCTGAAAAGAAAAATATTTTCAAAGGAATGAGCTTGCAACTCAATAAGTAATAACTAATATAAGCATACATAATCTTCTCAAGAACTAATTAAGAGTAATTAATTAGTAAATCCAATAAAAGTGGAATACACGGTCGTGTCTTGACCTGTGTAGTCTTCTGGTTAAAATTTTTCATCGAGACACGGCCTGCTCATAGGTTGCTCCTCTAGCGAGCGCCAATATCTGCTCGCAGCTAAAATTTTCTGAGCTATATGCCCGTGTTCAAACACACGGTTTGAGACATGCCCGTGTCTCGACCTGTGTTTTTAACCTGAAAGCATAATTCATATATATTCCAAGCAATTCATAACCATTTACACTCAATTTCATCAATAACAATTTATTACTTATACACATACATGTGTGTGTATATATATATATATATATAAATCAACACTCATCCATCACCAACTCATTCACCTCACACAATCATAACAGCAACCTGACTCATCCTCACCAATTTAATACATATTCATATATCTTCCATTTCTCAATTCAACATATTGGAAATGCCAAATCCACCCGGCTCATAACTCACATTCACACACATTTTCGCTTAGCTCATACCTCACGTTCGCACACACTTTACCGCCCGGCTCATATCTCACTTACCTATACGATTCCAACAATATTAACTCAACATTATACAAAGCATAACTCATACATCCACATCAAATAATTACCATATTACTTTCACTAAGTAACATAAATCATTTATAGCACACATCATAATAATAATACTTGTAACTCATAGGTAATATCAATTACCATCACCAATGTACATAAACATATATATAAATAACAAAGAAGAATTCAGGGTATGAATATATTAGTAAGTACTTACTCAAAAAGGCTTCCCAATTTAGAGTGCAACGACTCCTCTAATGGGCTCCGCTTCCACCGGCTTCCGGCTCTCCTATAATTTATTCATAATTCATCATCATGACTATATATATCATTCATCCAAGATATATGATCAAACATACACATCAACAATCTCTTAATTCTTTTAATATCACCATATAACCAATATACAAGAAAACACACAACCAACCTATATACACTGTTATTAGCATGTTTAATGCATGATGTTTATGATGCTCTCAAGAATTGCACACACATCCAGGGATCACCAAATTCACACAAATTCTACCTACATGCTACTTTCAATCTCAATTGAAATCACCCATTTATCACATATAGAAAATTAATTATAGCAATTATAGCTATATCATCTCACACAATGTGATAGAGTGAGCAATAAAATGTCTGATCCACGTCGACCATCTTAACAACATTTCTAGCTCAAACTTAAAACTTGTGAGTTGTAAAAGACTCTCTGAAGTTTCTCCAAAATTAAACAAAACCATATTTAGAGCTCCATAGCTCGAGTTATAGCAAAAACACAGAGGTTGAAATTTTAGTAAAAATAGAGCACGAATTTAAACGACACAAACCCAAACACAACTCAACCAAAAATACAATTAACTTACCAAGAGTTGTGCTAGAACTTTGAAGGTTGTTAATTCCAGCTTAGACTCAAAATTCCATAGCCAAATCCACTCTCACTCTTCACCAAATCCCTAATTTCCTTATAAAAGAAAATGAGTGCAACTTTCTCCCTTTCCTCATAAACTCATACCCCCTTATTTGCATGGCCACGTTGAAGGAGAAGAAGATATAGCCAAATTTGTTATATTTATCACTAAATATCCACTTAGCTCTTTAATGAAATGCTACTCTTCCTAACTAGTCCTTAAACTTCTGATTGCTGCACTTAAGTCCCTATTTTCGTACAATTTAGTCCTTATCAACCCTCAAATTATAATCTAACAACACCACTCTCTAACCAAATACCCAAATGAATCATATATAATGCAACAAGTAGTTATCCCCAATATGCATACATTTCACATACTTCATGCACACCTGAGTACTAATGCATCATGTCAAATCTTAACAATTAACATTAATTTAAATGTATTAAAATTTCATGCCCCCACTTTGCATGTGTTATAATTCTCCCCTCCTTATAAAATTTCATCCCTAAAATTTAATAACTCATCAGCTTTGGAAAAAAGATATGGATACTTCTGTCTCATGTTTTCCTCCACTTCCCACGTTGCTTCCATTGGTGCATGATAACTCCATTTGACTTTCACCATAGGAATTTCCTTATTTCTTAATTGCTTAACCCTTCTATCTAATATTTCCACCAGTTCTTCCATATAAGTGAGCTTCTTGAAGATTTCAATCTTTGACTCTTGTACGATATCTCTTGTACGATATGACTCAAATCCGATCGATATCTTCTCAAGATCGACACGTGGAATACATTATGAATGGAAGATAATTCCATTGGTAGGGCCAATCTATAAGCCAATATTCCAATTTTCTCGATGATCTCATATGGTCCAACGTACGTCGGACTCAATTTCCCTTGCTTGCCAAACCTCAAGATTCCTTGCCATGGAGATACCTTTAAGAAAACTTTCTCTCCCACTTGATATTCCATTTCTCTCCAGTGTTGGTTTATATAATTTTTGTATCGATCTTGTGCTGCTTTGAGACACTTTTTAACTACTTGAATTTTATTCACCGTTTTCTAAATTAGTTTAGGTCCTTCAAGTTACCACAATCCTTCAACATTCCAACATACCGGACTTTGACATGTCCTTCCATAAAAAGCTTCATAAGGAGACATGCCAATACTAGAATGAAAACCATTGTTATATGCAAACTCCATCAATGGTAGGTGAACATCCCAGTTCCTTTTGAATTCAAGTGCACATGCCCTCATCATATTTTCCAAAGTCTGAATGGTTCTCTCAGACTGTCCATCTATTTGAGAATGAAATGTCGTGCTAAAATGCAACTTTATTCCTAAAGGTCAATATAAACTATCCTAAAAATGGGATGTAACTCTTAGATCCCTATCCAAAATGATAGACAATGGTACTTCATGTAATCTCACTATCTCCGAAACATACAAGGCAGCTAACTTGTCCAACGGATCAGTTTGTTGCATCGGTAGGAAATGTGCAGACTTAGTAAGTCTATCCACTATTACCCAAACTGTGTTAAGTTTTTGAAAGGTTCGAGGTAATCCCACAATAAAATCCATTATTATCTTCTCCCATTTCCACTCGGGAATCTTCAAAAGTTGCAATTTACCTGCATATGCTTGATGTTCAACTTTTACTTGATGACAAATCAAACATTTAGCCATAAACTTCGCTACATCCTTTCTCATCATTGGCCATTAATAAAAAGGTTTAATATTCTGGTACATCTTGGTACTTCTTGAATGCATTGCATAAGGTGCATTGTGAGCTTCATCCATAATATGCTTTCTCAATTCACCAACATTAGGTACACACACACGACCTTTAATTACCATTGTACCATCCTCTCAAATTGTGAATTGTTTATTTCTTCCTGATTCCACTTTCCCTTTCATCTTTTATGAATAAGAGTCTTCTATATGTGCTTCCTTGATTCGGTCTCCTATTGAGGGTTTCACTTGTAACATAGCCAGTAAATGGTCTTCTTTGACATCTATCCAAACATTTATAGCTCGAAGAGCTACTAAATTTTTAGTATTGTAACTAACCATTCCCACACATTGTTCCATTATTTTTCGACTCAAGGCATCTGCCACTACATTCGCTTTCCTTAGATGGTAGTCTATAGAACAATCATAGTCGTTCAACAGTTCCATCCACCTTCGCTGCCTCATATTTAATTCTTTCTGAGTAGGGATGTACTTCAAACTTTTATGATCCGTATATATTTGAAATGTCTCACCATAAAGATAATGCCTCCAAATCTGCAAAGCATGTACAATTGCAGCTAACTCCAAGTAATATGTAGGATAGTTAACTTCATGGGTTCGTAATTGCCTTAAAGCATACACTATCACCTTCCTATTTTGCATCAAAACACCTACCAATCCTTGTTTAGAAGCATCAGTATATACTACAAAACCTTCCTCTTCAATGGGTAATGTTAAAATAGGAGTAGTGGTAAGTGTCTTCTTTAACTCTTTAAAACTACTTTGGCATTTCTCTGTCCATTGAAAAGGTATATTCTTCTTTAACAAATTGGTCAATGGTTTGGCAATCATAGAAAAATTACTCATAAATCTCTGGTAATATCCTGCTAATCCAAAAAAACTTCAGACTTCAGTCACATTCCGAGGCAATTCCCATTCTGTTATAGCTTTAATTTTTGATTGATCTGGTTGCACCCCATCCTCTGAGACCACATGCCCCAAAAAAGCAATTTCCTTCATCCAGAACTCACACTTGGAGAATTTAGCATATAACTGCTTTTCCCATAATATATGCAAAGTTATCTAAAGATGCTACTCATGCTTCTCTCTACTTCGAGAATAAATCAGTATATTATCGATGAAAATGATTATGAACTGATCCAAGTACCATTGGTAAGTCTTGTTCATTAGTGACATAAATGCAGCTGGAGCATTAGTTAGTGCAAATGGCAAAACTATAAATTCGTAGTCGCCATACCTCGTTTTGAATGCCATTTTAGGGATAGATTGTTCTCCCACCCGGAGTTGCCAATATCCCGATCTCAAGTCAATTTTGGAAAACATTGTAGCTCCTTTCAATTGATCAAGTAATTCATCGACTCTTAGTAATGGATACTTGTTTTTCACAGTTATCTTGTTCAGTTGCCAATAATCAATACACAACCTCACGCTTCCATCTTTCTTCTTCACAATTAAAACTGGCGCCCTACAGTGAAATACTCAGTCGAATGAACCCTTTCTCTAACAATTCTTCTAATTATTTCTTCAATCCTTTTAACTCCAGCGATGCCATTTTATATGGAGCTATAAATATGGGTGCTGCCCCAAGAACTGTCTCAATCTCAAAGTCCACTTCTCTATATGGTGGTAATCCTGGTAACTCATCTACAAATACGTCTGGAAAATCTCTAATTACTGTTACTTCCATCACCCCCGTACTAACCTTTGTTGTATCAACCATGGTAGCTAAATATGCATCATACCCCTCTTGTATCAAATGGAAAGCTGTGACCGTTGTAATTAGATAGGTCGGAATCATCTTTCTCTTCCCCACAATCACTATCCTTCTTTACCTCAATATGCTCATAACCACCTCTTTCGTTAGACAATTTACTATAGCATGATACTTAGATAGCCAATCCATTCCCAAAATTACATTAAACTCCTGTAATTGAATAACAATTAAGTTTGCATGCATTATAATACCATCTATAATAATTAGACAATTCCTCATTATTGTATTCACATCCACCACACCCCTAGTAGGCATAGAAACACACACATCATACCCTAATGGTTCAACGATCCCATTTATGCATGACATAAAATCATAAGCTATAAATGAACACGTAGACCCAGGGTCAATTAATATATATGCATCTTGATCAAGTATAGTGAATATATTGGTGATAACATCTAGTGCTATAGGAGCTTTATGTCGGGTAATTGCATACACCCGAGCTTGTCTTTGTGGTTTCCCTACCACTTCAGATTGAGTGATAGTGCCATCTCCTCCTCCATGGTTACCCCTGCCTCTTCCTTGACTAAAGGTCACTTGTGGCATGTTCTCTCCTATACTGCTCTGTCCGATAGTTTAAGGTTGTTCAACACTCCTCCTTAAAGGATAATATCTAATAAAATGTCTCGGGTGACTGTAATAATAGCATACGTTGGGCCTCAGTCCCCAACACTCACCTGTATGCATTCTACCACACTTAAGACATGATGAAGAGAAGGTACTTCTTGCCGGTATAGCTGAACCCCTTCTACTCTCAAAGCCTCCAAAACTTCTACCGTAGGATATTCCCCCTGACCTACTGGGCTGACTCATGCCACGCACTCTGAATCTACTCCTATGAGAACTGGATCCATAACCTCAAAATGAAAAGGTACCACCAGCTTAAAATGGTGCGATGAAAGTACCGCTAACTCTCTTCCTTTTTGCTTCCAAAATGGTCCTTTCCATAATTGTTTCTTCAGCCCTTATTGCAGCCTCTAACAAATCTTCATATATTGGAGGTCGCACTACCAACTTCTCTCTAATTTCTAGCTTTAGTCCTCTCTAAAATCTATTTCTCTTTAGTTCATCCATAGCCACCTCCTCCGGTGCATATCTAGAGAGTCTCATGAATTGTACCTCATAGTTTGCAACTGAGAGGTCATTCTGCTGAAGCTCAAGAAATTTAACTTTCTTCTTGTCTCGGTACACGGCAAGTGTATACTTTTCTATGAACTCCCTCAAAAATTGAGCCCGAGTCATCATCATGGGCATATCACGGCTCCTCGACACCGTTTCCCACCAATCTCATGCATCTTGTTAAAATAGGGATACTGCATAGCTTACTTTCTTCTCGGTTATATAGTCAAATTAATCTAAAATCCTTTCCGTACTCCGGAGCCATTCCTCAGCCATTGCCGGATCTGTAGTGCCTATGAAAACATTGGCACCTTGTTTTTGTATTTTCTCAAAGATCTTATCCAATGTACTTTTCATTTGCTTCACTGTTCTCATCATTTGCACAAACTCCCACAAAAAAGGATTCTCAGCCATTTCTAGAGCCTGAGATCTCTCATGTTCATTCAATGCATGTATATTTGTTTGACCATGCACAAACTCTGAGGACTCTTCAGGGCCAATGCGATGTGCATTATGCTCTTCCATCCTACAACATGTATTTTTAAACACATAATCTACATCTTATGCCATGAAATGTATATGCAATATGCTTCTATGTCCCATAAATCTAATCCCCACTCTGATACCACTAAATGTGATGCCCCCTCACGTCAACATACCGGGAATTATAATAATAAAGCATAATTCATATTGAAATTAGATTAAAATTAAACTTTATAGATAAAGTATTTAAGTAACAATTTCATTGCATCCTTTCTTACAACCTTATATTACAAAATGATATAATCATGCCAATGGACTAAGATGCACAATGCTATCACTGAACATGAGTGGAGTTCTCACCACTGGCCCACCTGAGAAATGCTTAAAGATGATGAACAATGCAACTCAGGATTTTCTACGATATCCTGAAAAGAAAAATATTTGCAAAGGAATGAGCTTGGAACTCAATGAGTAATAACTAATATAAGCATACACAATCCTCTCAAGAACTAATTAAGAGTAATTAATTAGTAAATCCACTAAAAGTGGACTACACGGCTGTGTCTTGTCCCGTGTAGTCTTCCAGTTAAAATTTCTCATCGAGACACGGCCCGGAACACAGCCGTGTCCCTTACTCAGCATACACTGGTGAGCGCTAGTGTTTGCTTGCAGACCACCAACCTGGCGAGCGCCAGTGCTTGCTCGTAGGCTACTTTTCTGGAGAGTGCCAGTGTCTGCTCACAGACCACTAACATGGCGAGTGCCAAACACGGGCAAGCACCAGTGCCTGGTCACAGGTCGCTCCTCTAGCGAGCGCCAATGTCTGCTCGTAGCTGAAATTTTTTTGAGCTACACACCCGTGTCTCGACCCATGCTTTCAACCTGAAAGCACAATTCATATATATTTTAAGCAATTCACAACCATTTACACTCAATTTCATCAATAACAATTTATCACTTATACACATACATATGTATATATATATATATATATATATATATATATATAAATCAACACTCATCCATCACCAACTCATTCACCTCACATAATCATAACAGAAACTCGGCTCATCCTCACCTATTTAATACATATTCATATATCATTCATTTCTCAATTCAACATATTGGCAATGCCAAATCTACCTGGCTCATAACTCACATTCACACACATTTCCGTCCGGCTCATACCTCACGTTCACACACACTTTACTGCCAGGCTCATATCTCACTTACTTATATGATTCCAACATCATTAACTCAACATTATACAAAACACAACTCATACATCCACATCAAATAATTATCATGTCACTTTCACTAAGTAACATAAATCATTTCCAACTCACATCACAATAATAATACCCGTAACTCATAGGTAATATCAATTACCATCACCAATGTACATAAACATACATATAAATAACAAGGAAGAATTTAGGGTATGAATATATTAGTAAGTACTTACTCAAAAAGGCTTTCCAACTTAAAGTGCAACGACTCCTCTAATGGGCTCCGCTTCTACTGGCTCTCCTATAATTTATTCATAATTCATCATCATGACTATATATATCATTCATCCAAGATATTTTATCAAACATACACATCAACAATCTCTTAATTTTTTTAATATCACCATGTAACCAATATACAAGAAGACACACAACCAACCTATATACACTATTATTAGCATGTTTAATATATGATGTTCATAATGCTCTCAAGAATTATACACATATCTAATGATCACCAAATTCACACAAATTCTACCTATATGAGTCTACTTTCAATCTCAATTGAAATCACCCATTTATCATATGTAGAAAATTAATTATAGCAATTATAACTATATCAGGTCACACAATGTGATAGAGTAAGAAATAAAATGTCCGATCCATTTCGACCATCTTAACAACATTTCTAGCTCAAACTCAAAACTTCAGAATTATAAAAGACTCTCTAAAATTTCTCCAAAAGTAAACAAAACCAGATTTGGATATCTATAGCTCGAGTTATAGTAAAAACATAGAGGTTGAAATTTCAGCAAAAATATAGCATGAATTTAAACCATAAAAACCCAAACACAACTCAACTAAAAACACAATTAACTTAGCAAGAGATGCTCTAGAACTTTGAAGGTTGTTAATTCTAGCCTAGACTCCAAATTCCACAGCCAAATCCACTCTCTCTCTTCACCAAACCCTTAATTTTCTTATGAAAGAAAATGAGTGCAACTTTCTCCCTTTCGTGACAAACTCATACCCCCTTATTTGCATGGCCACATTAAAGAAGAAGAAGATATAGCCAAATTTGTGATATTTATCACTAAATATCCACTTAGCTCCTTAATAAAATGCTACTCTTGCTAACTAGTCCTTAAACTTCTGATTGCTACTCTCAAGTCCCTATTTTCATACAATTTAGTCCTAATCAACACTCAAATTCTAATCTAACACCACTCTCTAACCAAATACCCGAATGAATGATATATAATGTAACAAGTAATTATCCCCAATATGCATACATTTCACATACTTCATGCACGCCTGACTGCTAATGCATCATGTCAAATCTTAACAATTAACATTAATTTATGTGTATTAAAATTACATGCCCCCACTTTGTAGGCATTACACATGTGCTAGCCACGTGTGGATATATGGCATGTGTGTGGCTCCAGTTGATTATATGTAGGGATGAGTGATCGGTCAAGAAGGAATTCATTACCTGGAGTGAGCCGGGATAAGATCTTATGCTATCTAAGTTATTCTTGATGAATAAGTACCTGGCCAGGTCAAGCTCGACCTACCCGAAAAGATTTTCGGTGCTAGAAAAGAGTTTTTAGTAGTAGCCGTGCTTTATCAAGAATTAAACTTAAGATGAGTTCATATGATTGAGACAAATAAAGTTTGACTAAACTGTGACATTAGCCAATATCGGGATCTTGTATTGAAGGGAAATTTAGTGCACGATAATTATATTATGTGGTTCTTGTGGATTGACATAAAGCATTCATTTCTATTTGGGTAGTCATGACATCTATGTTAGGGGTCACTCATAACTTATGGGAACTAAATGTGATTAATTGGGATTTTCACATTTAGTATGGAAAGGTGTTTCCATAATATTAAGTGTAAATATTATTTTCTATTGCCATTTAGACTTGTACCTAGTAAGTCACACATATAAAGGTTGCACTTGTGAAGATTAATATTAATTTGATTATTATTTAAAGAGTTTAATTAATTAATTAAATTAATTGAATTGGATATACGCGTATGCAGGATTTAACATATTCTGAAATCTAAATTCAAAGATTGGGACTTAATAGCAATTAAATAAATATTAATTTGGACTTGATTTAATATGTGATATTAAGTTCAAGGACTAGATTAATATTTGCCTCCTAATGTATTTCTATATGGGCCATGAGATGGACCTGGTACATTGATAATGATGGGATTAATATGGACTTATGCATGGGCTTCATTTAAAGAGTTTAAATTAGCCCATAAGTTATCTATTGGTATCGAGTAGGCTTTCTTTAAGTGTAGAGAAGCCCATATGCCCATAACCTTAGCCCATATCCATTAAGTGTTAATGATATTAAGGCTAAGGTTATCTATGTAACCAAACACCACCCACTCACTTGTAAAGCAAAGCTATGCATATAGATAGAGTATGAAATGCTCAATTTATTAAATGCATATAGCTTGAGTGTGAGACACTTAAGCTATAGCAGTGCATGTAGCTTGAGTATGAGATACTCAAGCTATCACTATGCATGTGGCTTGAGTATGAGATACTCAAGCTATTATTATATTATTTTATATTGATAGTTAGTGGAGAGTGTAGAGACAACAAACACACAACTTCATTTGCACATTTTGAGAGCATTTTGATATTCTAACAAAAGAGAGAGAAGGATTGAGAGTGTCTTCTACTTTCTTCTTCTTCAAGTGTAGAGAATTCAAACATACACAAGTGTTGTGCGCTTTCTTTTGAAAAACTATTGGTGTACAAGAGTTGTACAACTTCAAGTCCATCATCCATTAGAGGTTGCTTCCTTGTTCCATACATCCAAACTTGGAGGGTTCTTACAAGAACCTTGGGTCAAAGAGGAGAGGCTAGAGCTTCACCATCCTTAAAGGTCTTCATTGTGCAATCCGTGTATCAAGCTAGAGGCTTCACATTTGGGGAGCTAGGAGCTCGTAGATCAACATCAACTAAAGCTCATCAAGTTTGCTACCAACTTGGAGTTTTGTAAGTGTTACCAAACCTTTAGTTGCTAGGTCATGTGTTGTGAATGCATGACTTGGTTGATTGTTGATATATCATGTTGTCCTTGATGTATGTTTAATTATGTATTTGCCATGTGATATGATCTATGGGCATGGATGTGTTTTGTGTTTGATGTAAATGTTGCATGCGATTAAAATTTTAAATTTCGCACTTTTGATTGTAACATGACCACACATTCCTTCATTATTTTTTTAAAACTTTTAATAAATTTTTTAAATTATGTTATATACTTAGTTTATATTAGTCTAAATAATAGTTAATCTAATTAAAATAGAAAATATAATTTTATTTAAATTTAAATTAAATATACTATTTAGTTAGTTAATATTTATATCATATAAAATAGAAATTAAAGGAATCAAAATAGGAAATAAAATTTAAATTAAATTTTAATTTTAATTTAATTTAATTTCAATTGATAATTTACTAAATTATCTTATTCGTATATAATAAACAATGTGGACTATTTTGTAAATTTGTTCTTCGCACATGAATAAAAATTTTTTAGACTTGTGATTGTCTATAAAATATTAAATTTATACTTTTATAATAATAATAATAATAATAATAATAATAATAATAATAATAATAATAATAATAATAAAAGTAGAAATTTAATATTTTATAGATTAATCAACAATTTAAAGAACAGGAGTAATCTTGTGAGGATTGTCTAATGATAATTATTGATTTTTCATCTATTTTTCAAAATTGAATTCAAAGTTTTTCATAGTTTGAATTCTGTTTATAAAATTATATCATTATTGACAATTCTTTTCCATTCTCTATCTACATTTTTTTTCTCCCCTTTCATTGATATAAAGATTTTCAAATTAAAAAAGTCATCTCTTTTCTCTCTTTTCTCATAATTTTTGGTTTTCTTTCCAAATTTTCATCTTGGCCACAGCCGATTGTCTATTCAATCGGTGGTGGTCCTTCCTATTTCTATTTTATTTGTTTTCTTTTATTTTTGCATTGAATAAGTACAGATACTGTTTGCTTTTTTTTTTTTGGTTATTGAAATTGTTGAATCTTTTTTCATGAAGTTCTTGCCTTTAATGGAATTTCTATGATTTTCTTTTTATGAATTTTCTTATTGGTATTTCTACAATCGGACTCATTCAAAGATCAGACAGTCGATTTATGGCTAAATAAAGCAATTGAGTGGATTGTATGGATCGCTGATTTGTAAATTAGAAGAATTCTGTCAATGCGATTAAAAAATAACAACAAGAAATTTTATAATTTCAGTAAGATTTTATTTTGTGTATTTCGTGATTGTTATTATTTTTTCATCAAAATGTACTTTTAGTCTACAATAAATGAAGGATTCATTTTTTTCTCTAAAAAAAAAAAAAAGCTTTTCAAATTAAAAAGCATCATCACCATATTCAACCACTGCACTTCCAAGTTCCAACAAGCACATCAATATTTTTTTCCTTTTTAAATTTCTAAAATCTTAATATTAACATTTTTTTGAACTTAGAGAGGAAGAATCACTTTTGCAATGGTCAGAATTTGAACTTATGATTTTTTAATACTATGAAAGAAATTTTGAATGTTTGACTACTTAACTTTCAGTTCAACATTAACGTTATAAACATGTTTATTGTTTTGTGTGATATGAATTTATTTTTGTTGATAACCAAAACCCAAAACTACTTGTTGCTTTGTTGATGTAGGACAAGGATCAAATGTGAACAAAGTTAATTGATGCAAAATAACAGTAAAAAAAAATCTAAATTTAATAAAACTAAAAGATAAACTAATATTGCTAAGTGATAGGTTATAATAAAAATTTTGGCTTAATTAGGATAGAATTAATTAGAATTAGGTCGCAATTTTAAAGTTTTGTTTTTATTTGATTTTAGTTCACTTTAGTTATTTTTTATTTAAATTCTAATTAAATTATGTTTTGAGAAAAAAGATTCAATTGGTTGAAAATCTATGGACTCAATTGAACAAGTTAAACATTTGAAGTAGCAAAAGCAGGAACCAAGTTAGAGTTGCAAGCTTGCAGCATTCAGAGGAGCATTGTGGCGCTGCGCATTAAACCATCTCAGGGAGTCGAGTCTGTCAATGTTACACCATGGCTAGGGGTTTAAACAATCCGGGCCAAATTTTACCAGACTTGTTTCGTTTTTTAATCGAGTTGAACTTACTATGCCATTAAGTATTTAAAAGTTGTTCATGAATTTAAACAGGTCTAAACGAGGTAAAAAAAATTTTAAAAATATAAACTATAAATTAAAGTTATTCATTTAAAAATTAAAATAAATTATTTACTATATATGTTATTAAAAATTATGATTTTATTGTAATAATGTATTTTTTAAAATATCTTTACATTTACTATGAATATATTAATTATATATGTAAAATTAAATTATTATTATTACATTAATATTATGAGTTAGATTGCATGCTCTTATTCAAGTTTGTTCGTGAGTTTCACGAGCCAAGCTTTTCCATAGTTTGAACCCGGCTCATTTATCAAATGAGTTTTAATATACAAGTTGAAATGAGTTTTTATCGAATCGTGTTTTAAGTAATTCACGAACGGTTCAGCTCATTACTACCCTAACCGTAGCACTATGGAAATAAAAAAATTAAAAGACCAAAATGAAGATTTTTAAAGAGGGAGAATTGGAATAGGCAAGAAGACTCTAAATTAATTTGGGACTTGTATTTTCCTACTTAAAAATTACTAAAAAGTCCAAGAAAAGAAATATTTAAGAGGCAATTTTAATGGAGAAAATACATTCAAATAAGGAGAAAATTATAGGAAATAATTCGTAAGAGGAGTGGCTACGTACAATCAATTGATACATCATCAGCATTCATTTTCTTCTTATTTCTATATATTATTTTGAGTTGTTTGAGCATTGTTATACATTAAGAGTAGCTAGATTTCTTTATTTTAGAGTAAGAAAAGTAGTAGTTAATTATTTATGATTTTGTAGTTGGCAATTTTTCTTTAATTTTAATATTATTTTCATTGGTTAAATAAGTGTTTTTTATTTATTTGCCTTATGTATTGGCTGCAATTGTTTCATAATTTGTATATAAAGTAGTATAGCCCTTTGTTAATCTAACTAGTAAGAACTATAATAATCTATTGCAACCTTGCCCAAGGATCTATCTAGTATAAACCAAAGAAATTAGAAATAGTTATCTAACGACTAAGAACTCTAATTATCAAAGGTGAATTTACAACTCAATTTAAGAAGTAAATTCAAAAACAAAGCTCTTCATAAGAACTTAAGAAAATTCAAATTCTGAATCAGTATATCAATATGGACAAATTTAAGGTTCCTTACATGTATATATAGACTTCTTTAATCCTAAGCTAATCAAGTTTCTTGTAAGGATAGGATACTAATCCTTATAGGAATAGAAAATTACATAGTCTTATCCTTCCTAATTAGATTAGGATAATGACTACACTTCTAGATAAACTAAACAACTAACAACTAATCTCCTAATTAGACTAGGATAAAACAAAATAACAATTAAATGGATAGTCTTCTAATTAGACTAGGAAACAAATAACTAATCTAAATGCATTAGGGATAAACACTTGTGTGGGCTAAATTCTTCTTTCTCTTTGGGCTACCATGTATTTTCGGCCTTTCCATGATTCATGGACTTAGAGATAAGCCCAACACATGCTCCATACTGCCCCTTTGTCCAATGCATGTATTTAGACTCTCTTTGGTCCAAGTTCTTCATATTAGATTAGATGTACATATCTTAGGCCCAACTCCATGGGTGTTGAATTGGTGTTGACCATGAGTTGACTTTGACTTTTGACCTTATTGTTGATCATTGACTAAATGACTTTGAACGAGTTCCATAACAACTTCTTTCATCCTTTTAGCTCTTGCTCGTGTAATTAGGCCTCCATCATAGCTTAATGGATCTAAATTCTCCTTATTTGTTGTAGTAGAATTTGCACCTCCCTCTTTGACTCCTTCTGTGGCCGAATTTGATGAAGGAACTCCACGATCATTTGCATCATTCCTCCCTTCCTCGAAAGGATTCGCCCTCGAATCTCCACCTTCATAATCAAAAAGAAGAAAGTCAGAAACATTAAAGGTGGCAACAACATTATACTCACCTGGGAGATCCAATTAGTAGGCATTCTCATTGATCCTTATAGTATTTGAAACGGTCCATCTCCTCTTGGTTATAGTTTATATCGCCTCTGTATACGAAACCTCTCTTTATGCAAATGCAACCAAACCCTATCACCAGGTTCAAAAACTAACATTTTGTGCCCTTTGTTCCTTTGATCCAACACCTATTGGTTCCTTTTCTCTATATTTTGCCTTACTTTTTCATGAAAATTGCGCACAAAATCTGCCTTTTTAGCACCATCTAAATTAACACGCTCTTCCAAAGGTAAAGGTGATAAATCCAATGGTGTTAAAGGATTAAAACCATATACAATCTCAAAAGGTGTATAATGAGTTGATGAATGCACAACCCTATTATATGCAAACTCTACATAAGGCAAAATTTCATCCCAAGATTTCACATTCTTTCTAATGATAGCACGTATCAATTGCCCTAAAGTTCTATTCACAACTTTAGTTTGACTATCAGTTTGTGGATGACAATTAGTACTAAATAGCAATTTAGTTCCTAATTTTGCCCACAAGGTCTTTCAAAAATTGAAATAAAACTTAGCATCCCTATCACTAATAATAGTTCTAGGCATACCATGTAAACGTACTATATCTCTAAAGAATAAATCAGCAATATGTGAAGCATCATCAGTTTTATAACATAGAATAAAGTGTGCCATCTTAGAAAAATTATCAACTATCACACATATGCTATCATTACCACACCTAGTCCTAGGTAGTCCAAGCATAAAGTCCATAGAAATATCTACCTAAGATGAATGTGGAACAGTCAATGGTGTATACAACCCATGTGGATGCACTTTAGACTTAGCTTACAAATATGTAATATAATTAGCATAATACTTAGTCACATTAGATTTCATGTTTGGCCAAACGAAGTGCTTTTGTAAAACATATAAAGTTTTAGCTATGCCAAAATATCCCATCAAACGTCCTTCATGTGCCTCATGAATTAACATCAAATGCAAAGAACATTTAGGCACACAAAGCTTATTCACGCGAAATAAATACCCATTATGCCTATAAAATTTATCAAAGGCAGCTTTCTCACATGAATTATACATATTACTAAAATCATGATCATGTATATACAACTCTTTAATATGCTCAAAACCAAGCAATTTAGCATCCAAAGTAGTAAGAAGCACATACCTCGTTGACAATGCATGTGCCATAATGTTTTCCTTACATTGCTTATATTTGATGACATATAGAAAGGATTCAAGCAACTCACTCCACTTAGCATGTCTTTTGTTGAGTTTATTTTCTCCCTTTAAATGCTTTAAACTTTCACAGTCGGTATGGATAACAAACTCCTTAGGCAATAGGTAGTGTTGCCATGTTTCCAATGCCCTTACTAAGGCATACATCTCCTTATCATATATTGGATAGTTCAATGTTACGCCATTTAGCTTCTTACTGAAATATGCAATTGGCTTACCCTCTTGCATAAGCATAGTGCCAATTCCTACTCCAAAAGCATCGCATTCAATCTTAAAAGCTTTGTCAAAGTTAGGCAAAAAAAGAACAAGAGTATAAATCAATTTAAACTTAAACATGTTAAATGCCCGATCTTGTTCATCACCCCACTTAAAACCAATATTCTTTTTAATTACCTCTATTAAAGGAGTGGCTATGCTAGAAAAATCACACACAAAATGCCTATAAAAACTACTAAGCCATGAAAACTACGAACATCTGGAACACTCTTAGGTATAGGCCAAAATTCAATAGCCTTAACCTTTTCATTATCGACCTCTATACCATGCTCACTAACAATATAACCTAAAAATACAACTTTAGGCACACATAATGTACATTTAGTAAACTTAGCACACAAAATACTAAAAACAAATCTAACATGTGAAATATGCTCTTTTAGTGATTTACTATACACAAGTAGATTATTAAAATACACAACAACAAGTCTGCCTATAAACTCTTGCAAAACATGGTTCATTAAATGCATGAAAGTACTAAGAGCATTAGTTAATCCAAAAGGCATGACTAACCACTCATACAAACCATATTTTGTCTTAAAGGCAGTTTTCCATTCATCTCTTATTTTTATTCTAATTTGATGATATCCAACCATTAAATCAATGGTGATACTTTACACTGATTTTGTTGATGGTGGGACAGTCAACACACATACACCATGTTTGATCCTTTTTAGGCACTAATAGAATAGGAATAGCACAAGGGCTCATGCTTTCTCTAATCAACCCTTTTGACAATAACTCATCCACTTGTTATTGTAACTTTGTTATTTCTTCGGGGTTGCTCCTATAGGCTGGTCTATTTATAATTTATGCTCCAGGAATGGAATCAATTTAATGTTCTATTCCCCTTAATGGCAGCAAACCATCAGGCATGGACTCGGGAAATAGATCTTTAAGTTCCTGTAACAATGCTTGAAAAGAACTAATAAGAGAAGAGAGAATTAGGTTAGAGTTAAAAGATAAACATGCACCCTTGAATACCAATAGTATCATAGGCTACCTATTTAGATAAGCCTTTTGAACCTCACCCTCTCTTGTAAAGAAATTGCCTTTTACCTCTTTTTTTGCCACTCTTTGCACATTATTCTCTCCTTTTACATGCATACTCTCATGAATTTTTTCCTCATTGCACATCCTCTCTATTTTCTCTCCTTTTTCCTCTCTTATCTCACTCCTCTCTTGGCTTTTCTTATAACTCTCCTTTAACTTGTGCACCTTTTCTTTTTCACGTGCACTCTCACATTCACTTAAAATTTTTCGATCTTCATACACTTCCTTAGGTATCATAGGTAATAAATTGATAGGTTTACTATTCATCTTAAATGAATAACGGTTAGAAAACCTATCATGTGTAGCACGCCTATCATATTGCCATGGATGTCCTAATAATATGTGACTACCATGTATAAGAACTACATCACATAAAACCTCACTATGATAATGCCTAATAGAGAATGAAATTAATGCTTGCCTAGTGACCTTAATATCCCAACTATTATTCAACCATTATAACCTATAAGGTCTAGGATGTTTAGTTGTTTTCAGTCCCAATTTATCAACTAAACCAACATTAATAACATTAGTGCAACTACCACCATCAATGATCATGCTACATAATTTATTATCTATTATGCACCTAGTATGAAAGATGTTTTCATGTTGTACCTCATCATCCTTAGCTTGCATGCTCAATGCGCACCTTGTAACCAATGTAAAAATTGGTTTTTTAAAAGGCTGGCTCATCACCCTCCATGTTAAAAGCATCCTCCAATGGTGGCATATCACTTAAATCATAACCATCATCCTCATCTTCACTTACCATCTCCCCATTGCGTAGGGTCATTACCTTAGCATTCAGACATTGAGCAGCTCTATGTTTATATCCCAAACACCTAAAACATTATATATCTCATAACTTACCTTTGGATTTATCATCCTTATATCTTTGCCTTTGCTTTGTTCAAATTTGCCCTTATTTGTACTCGTATAACCTCCCTTGTTTCCTTTTTAATTCGACTTCTATGATGGAGTTGGAGTCAAAACAACATTGGTTTTCATCCTTAATTACTTTTCAACCTTGATTTCCAAGTATACTATATCCTCCAAATCTACATAATGATGCAATTCAACAAGGTTAGCAATTTCACGGTTCAAACCTGATACAAAACTTGCCATGGTTGCCTCCCTATCTTCCTCAATGTTGGCTTAGATCATGGCCATCTCCATCTCTTGGTGATACTCTTTAACACTCTTAGAACCTTGACTTTACCTTTGCAATCAGTTGTACAACTCCCTATAGTAGTGCTGTGGCACCAATCTCTTATTTATGATTGTTTTCATCTCAAACCATGAAGAAACAGGGCCTTCTCTGGTTTTGTACCTAGTAGAAGTAAATTGGTCCCACCATACACTAGCATAATCTGTGAACTCAATGGGTACTAGTTTTACCCTTTTCTCCTCAGTGTAGTTATGGCACTTAAACACAAGCTCTACCCTTTTCTCTCATTCCAAATAGGCTTCAGGATCACTTTTCCCATGGAAAGCTGGAATCTTCATTTTAATTGATACTAAATTCCCATCTTTGGTTGTGCCTTCATTGGAACATGTAGAACCTTCCTCAGCCTCCTCTTCCATATCATCAAAGAGACTTCATTTAGTGTCTCTTGTTTGACTAGGAGTATCTTGCTCTAACCTGTCCAACCTCTCTTGGACCTTGCAATTTTTACTCCTTATGTCCTCTTGGTGTATCATCATCTTCTATAACATCCCTTGTATCACCTCCAAAGTGATTTTCTCCTTAGGATCAATGATGTAAACCTATAAGAAATCAAAAGAAAAGACCTATTCTAACACTCCTTCACGTGTTTCACTCAAATTGGAGTTAGTATCACTCTAATGCACTCACCAAATTGATCACACATAGAATTCCCTTTTAGTTCTTGTTTGAGCTAGGGTTTTTACTATTCCTTCCTAAAAAAATTGTAAATTAGGAACCTTGATAATTAAAGCTGATGATGAAAAGAATGGCCTTAGATATTCGGCCAATAAGAATTCAAACTAAAGTTAACTTTTGACTTTTTGACTTTTTTTAACTAAATATCACTAAAAACTCAAAACTAAATAGATCTAGAAGCCTCTAAATGCCTCTTGAAGCTTAAATCCTAATATGTGATTTTGTTGCCTTTTCGGGTGGTTTTAGGTAAATCTAAATTTAGGGGTTGTTTTATGCATGAATGTTTTGTAATTTTAGCTTTTTAAAGGACTGAATAATGTGATAAAAAGTGAAGGATTTTGAATTTTTGAAAAAGATTGAATATTGGATGTTTTCTTTAAGATTAAAGTCTAAGATTTGAAATAATGGGTGAAAAGAAGGGGTACAAAGATAGATTAATGTAGGGACTATTTGGTTTCATGTAAGAATGAGAAGAATTAAGAAATTATGTAGATGTATTGAATTTACAAGGGTTTGAATGATGCTTACTTGGTTTGGCACAAATTGATGCAAATTGGAAATGGATGGCATTGATGCAATGGGCGGCCTCCTTGCTATGTTGTTGGCTGAACCTTTGATGTAAAGTTGATGATGATCTTGTTGACCCTTTGACATAAAGTTAATGATGATCTTGTTGATGCTACCAAATCCTCTTTGAATGATGCTCTTTTTTTATATATTGTTGCACGAACACAAAAATAAAGGATACGTAGCTTATACTAGAGCCTGTGATTTGATACCAAATTGATATAACCCTTTGCTAATCTAACCAGCAAGAACTATAATAATCTATTAGAACCTTGCCCAAAGATCTATCTAGCAAAAATCAAAGGAATTAGAACCCTTAAGTTATCTAACAACTAAGAACTCTAATTATCAAAGGTAAATTTACAACTCAAATTAAGAAGCAAATTTAAAAATAAAGGTCTTCACAAGAACTTAAGAAAATTTGAATTATTAATAGGTATATCAATATAGATGAATTTGAGGTTTCTTACATGTATATATAGACTTCTCTAATCCTAAGCTAATCAAGTTCCTTATAAGGATAAGATATTAATCCTTATAGGAATAGAAAACTATATAGTCTTATCCTTCCCAATTAGATTAGGATAATGACTACACTTCTAGATAAACTAAACAACTAACAACTAATCTCCTAATTAGACTAGGATAAAACAAGATAACAATGAAATGGATAGTCTTCTAATTATACTAGGACACAACTAACTAATCTAAATTCATTAAGGATAAACACTTGTGTGGGCTAAATTCTTCCTTCTCTTTGGGCTACCATGTATATCCGGCCTATCCATGATTCATGGACTTAGAGATAAGACCAACACATACTCCATGCTACCCCTTAGTCTAATGCATGTATTTAGACTCCTTTTGGCCCAAGTTCTTCATATTGGATTAGATGTACATATCTTAGGCCCAACTCTATGGGTGTTGAATTGGTGTTGACCATGAGTTGACTTTGACTTTTGACCTTCGTATTGACCATGAGTTGACCATTCACCAAATGACTTTGAACGAGTCCTATAACAACCTCTTTCATCTCTTAGCTCTTGCTCGTGTAATTAGGCCTCCATCATAGCTTAATGGATCCGAGTTCTCCTTATTTGTTGTAGTAGAATTTACACCTCCCTCTTTGACTCCTTCCATTGCCGAATTTGATGAAGGAACTCCATGATCATTTTCATTATAAAGTAATGCTAAATGACACAAATTGTGTAGGAACAAATTGATATTTTAGGGATTTTTATTTCTGTGTTTGAGAAAAATATGGTATTTTATATATATAAGAATTTTATTAAATGACAACTATAACCTCCTTTATATTTAGAAATTTTAAAATATTATTTTTAATTAAATGTGAAAAATAAATTTTGAAATGCAAAAATTTAGATGGCTTAATGATAAGTCCATATTTTATACTTATTTTGAGTTAATATTTAGCTAGTTTTACTTATTATAGTGTGCTTATTTGGTTAAATCATGTTAGTTTATGCTTTTTGGTAGTTGATTTGCATTTTATATAGATTTAGGGTTTTTCGTAATATTTTATTAGGTTTTTCATAATCCATATAGGATTACAATTAGTTTAAAGTCTGGTTTTCACACTTAATTATTGATTTATGTAAGTTTATGATGCACTTAAGGTGTTTTTCCATGTTTTCCAAGGGTTTGAAGACTTAGGATTTGAGTAGAATACAATTGGAGGTCAACCAAAGCCTAATTCTACAAGAAAAAGCACTTGGGAGTATGCCACAGCTATGAGGGTAAGTACCATGGCCATGAAGAGGTACTTGAGTTGAAGAAATAGGTGAAAACGCAATGTCACAGTGCCACGGCCGTGAGGGCTTATGCCACGGCTGCGAGGGTATTCCTGCATGCATACTTAATATAGTATGCTTCAATATTTTAGCCATAACTTTCTTTACGTGATTTGTATTTAGGAGATTCAAAATGCTATATTAAGGTGACTCAAAGAGCTACAATTTTGTTGAAGGGATTAATAGCTAATTGATTCGACTTGGGAACACCAAATTCACTTCCAATTCATGTTTGGACGAATTTATGCCTATATAAAGGGATCCTAAGACGTGAAATTGACATCTACAATATATTCATCATTAGTTTTTCATAGTTTGTATCCTAAAACATAAAATTAGGGTATTCATCATTATGTAGGTGTAGTTAGGTGTAGTTCGTGAGTATTCAACATTCAAGGAGTTAAAAAGGGCAAAGATAAGAGGGTTTCTTATCTCTTATTCTTCTTATTATTTCTTTGAATTATTTATAAGAATGTTCATGAGTTTAGTTTTTATAATCATAAACTTGTTAGGCTAGATTTTCATTATGTACTAGGATGGATCTAAGTAGTTTAGGGATATATTAACTCTTACTTTTTGCTTTAATTTAAGTTGATTTCTTGCATATGGGTTTTATTATTATGCTTAATTATGTTTAGCTATAGGTTAGGGTTAAAGTATATTGAGACGGGGAGGTGATACATACTTTAGGCTTTATTGTTTATGTTGAATATGCATATAAGTGTTATGAGACCAAGAGGTGATTTATGCTTAGGATTTAGATTAAAATTTATTAATGTTAAATGAGTCGGGAGACCTTTTAACTATCAATATTGCATGGTTCATCATTTAGCTTAATTTTAGTTAAAGAGTTATTAGATTATGCTCAGTGAGGCGGGAGTCCATAAGTTATAGCTAACAATTGAGTTAATTAAACCAACTTATAATTGCTTAGGAAAGATTTATAAGTACATTAATCAATGATCATTTTATATAGGATTTAAGCTTAGGTTAAAGTAATTTGTTAATGAGTTAGTATTATAACTAAGTGAAAAGTGATGTTCCAGTACATACATTCATTCATTGGTTAAATGTTATTTGCATTATTTTGATCTCATTTATATTTAGTTTAATTTTAGGGTTTACTGTTTTCATCAATTTTAGGGTGTAGGTTAAATTCAATTTATTTTATTTATTTAGACAAATAGTTAACAAAGTGAAATAGTACTCAATAACTATTCTTTATGGAAATGATACTCTACTTATCATTATATTATTTAAGCGATCCGTGCGCTTGTGGTTAGCATCAATCAAGTTTTTGGCACCATTGTCAGGGATTAGATAATTGATATTGGTAATAGCTTAGAATTGTTTGATTTAAATGTTTTTTGTGTTTTTATTTTTTATTTTTCATTACTAATTATTTGTTTTTAGGTAGTTTATGCATAGGAGTCCTCGTGCTGAAGAATTCATCGAGCTTTATTTCGAGATTGAACAAACATTCAATAGACTAAGGTGAGAATACCGAGTAAAGGAGAGAATGGAGTATAACCAAGCTAGAATGGATAACCATGTCAACAATGGAGGTAATATAGTCAATGAAGGACATTATGGCAATATTATTGATCTAAACCAACTTGGAAGAGGAGTGGAAAACCAAAATCCTACATTGTTTAGGAATCCTCTCTACCAACAAAATGGAGGCCAAAAGAGGAGTATGAGGGACTATTTAGGGTGCACCAATGTTCATCAAAGGTAATCTCTAATTGTTCCACCACCAATTATAGCCAACAACTTTAAGATCAAACCATTTATAGTGCAAATGATCCAAAGTTCTCAATTTCAGGGATTGCCTACTAAAGATCCTATGGCACATATGACTCAATTTATGGACAATATACAACTCATAGTATGAATAAAGTACCATCAGTTGCTATTCATCTCATGTTATTTTCTTTCTCACTCATAAGTAGGGCTAAAAAGTGGTTTGCATCATTACCACCTCAGTCAATTCTTATATTGGATGATATGTATACTATCTTCTTTGACAAGTACTTCCCACCAATGAAGGTATTACAAATGAAGGTATAAATCAATTCCTTTTACTAAAAGGATGATGAGAATTTGTACGAGTATAAGGAATGCTTCAAGGATTTCCAAAGGAAACGTCCTTCACACCTCATCCAACCATAGGATTTGGCGTGATCATTCTACAATGGCAGCAACCCTACACTTAAGCATAACATCAACTTTTCATATGGACGCTCAATTTGGAATGAAACACCAAAGGAGTTATTGGATTTGATCGAAGAAATAGCCATAACAGAGAAAATATGGATCAACAAGAGGGCTATAGCAATAAGAAAGAGTGGCATGGTGGACATAAACAAGATGACAATGATGAAGCCCAAGCGTAACACATTAATGAGGGAGATGAAGAAAATAAAGGTTAATGCAATTTCCCCATTGAGTTATGAGTTTTTTCATAAAAGGCATGCTACTATTGATTGCACTATTATGCAAGAGCATGAGAATATGAATTATATGCAAAATAGAGTCAACACCTACAACTTATCATGGAGAAATTATCCTATTTTCTCATGGAGAAACTAAGGAGAGCAAGGATCATTAAGGCCACAGAACCCACCAGGTTTTAAAATCAAAATTTCCAAGCTTTATATCAATAACAAATTTAAGAAAAAGGAGCATCTATGGAGAGTAAAATGGATAGGTTCATAGAGATGATAAACAAATTGATGAATATGCAAAAAGATACTATGCATAAGTTAGAAGCTAGGTTGGAACAAATGCATAAGGATTCTCAACTGTTAATATAGATGTGCCCTATGGCCATTCATGTATATATAGACATTGTATATTTATCCC
>CATIWO010251293.1:0-10046 GCA_949673435.1 Macaranga tanarius | reverse complement strand
CTTCAACTTCACGCCTGCTGAAGATAATTCTTGTCGATTTTGGAGCTTTATCAATTTAGGGATTTGTCATTCATATGTTTAGTCTCCTTAACTTTGGATATTTTGTGATTTGGGGATTTTGCAATTTAGGGATTCTCGGTCAATTTTTGGAGATTTTAGGGATTGTGCTTTAGTTAATTTTTGGATTAGGTTAATAGGTTTTTTTTTCCACATATGCCCTGATGCCACTCGGATGCCACTCAGCTGCCACGTAACGGCTCATTAAGGGTAGTCAGAGTGGAGGGCTTTTCTGTACTATTTTCATAACGTTTTGTGGCTTTTTGTACCTCGAGTAACGTTAGGGGCATATTTGCACTTAGGGCAAAACGATAGGGGCTTTTTTGTACCTTTTCCCTTAAAAAAATTATTGTGTAGCAGCCAGCGCGGGCCTTTTTCTTTTTAATTTTTTGAGCTTAAGTGCAGCATCGTTGCACTTATCTCCACAATTCTCATTGAAAAACTTCCCAGTTGCCACAAAGAAGAACTTTTTATTTTGTCGTCTCTTTCCTCCAAAGACAACCCATAAAACATTGAACAAGGAGGAGAAAGAGGAGATGAAGAAATTTCTTTCACTTGTTAAAACTTACCTGAAGAAATTTCTTTCACTTATTTATACTTACCTGAAGAAATTTTTTTCGCTTGTTCATACTAGCCCGTCGATGGAGAAGGAGGAGGAGGAGGAGGAGAAGGAGAAAAGGAAGGAGGAGGGGGAGGAGATGAAGAAGGAGGCGGAGAAGGAGAAAGGGAAGGAAGAGGAGGAGGAGAGGAAGGAGAAGGAGAAAAGAAAGGAGGAGGAGGAGGAGAGGAAGGAGAAGGAGAAAAGGAAGGAGGAGGAGGAGGAGGAGGAGAGGAAGAAGAAGGAGAGAAGGAAGGAGGAGGAGGAGAAGAAGTTAGAGAAATTTCTTAAGGAAGAGGATGACAAAGTCATATCCTCGGCCATGAGCATAGCAGCATTGACTGTGTTGAGGAAAATTTCCAATCTTCAAAATGAAATGTCCGTTGTATCTTCAGAAGATCAGATTGCACAGATTCAAAAAAATTTGCAACTAATTATTAGAATCCCTGTTGACAAGGTGCGAGAAACTGTTTACGACCTGGAAGAGGTTATAGATGAGTTGCTAATCAGATCGGTACAGACAAGGAATATAGCAATATTCATTGGATATCTTTTGACCCTGGTCGATGTACCAAAAGAGTTGTTATATGTTTTGGCTGTTGTTGATCTGATACGCTATTACCAACTTCGAAGGTTGTTCCAACAACAGAGATTTGAGCTTTCCCTTGACATCTCCCAATTTCACTTAGCCAAGCCATGTGCAGTAGATTGGCAGTGGGAGAGGTCCTTTCCCAAATTCAAGGTGAGCCTGGGCAGCACAATTATTGTGCCTGTTAAAAGCAAGTTAGAAGTCATGCTGACCTTTCATAAACAACTTAGATCATCTTTGAGAAAGCAAGCCAGGTGGTTAAGGGATGAATTTACTTCTTTGGAGCCTTCTCTGCAAGAGGTTGATTCCAGAAGGCAAACTAAAGAAGCAATAGCCTGGATAGATGAACTTTGCGATCTTTGTCGCTCGGCTGAGAATGTTGCTGACCTCTTTATTGACGAGCAGCAGCTTCTGCAGTTGAAGAAGAGGAAACGACCTTTCAGAAACATTGTTTGGGCACCCCATAATTTCATTTCTCAACATAAGCTTGCCCAGCAGATGTCTCTCATCAAAGATAAGATCTGCAGTGTTTCTCGTAGGAGAGCACACTTTACTCAACAAAAAAATCCACCAAAAAATTACCATGATTTTCCTTTTCATCCTCAAACACCATCATATCTTTGTACTGCTGAACAACTCGACATTATTAGCTTTGATGAGGATGTAGATGCAATTACAGCTATGCTGCTGCAAGATGATCCTCGCTGCCTCACCATTTCAATTGTTGGCATCAGAGGCATCGGCAAGACAAGCCTTGCTAAGTTAATTTATGAAAGTAAAGCTGTTGCAGATCACTTCCCTCACCGCGTATGGGTGTCTGGAAGGGGAGAAGATGTCAGGAAACAAATTTTGGGTGTGCCCCAGAATACAATCTTTGTGCATAAAAAGTATTTGATTGTTGTCGATGATTCAGTTACTAATACATTATGCGGTATTTCGATCACAAATGCATTCAAGGATATCTCAAATGGGACAAGAATAATATTCACTCTCCGAGACCCATATGAAGCTCCACCTGTGGATCAGACTAACTTTATCGACAAACTTCACCTGCGGAGCAATGTTGAGAGCTGGGCATTGTTCACACATACTCTGAAGATGAAAATGCCTCCAAAGTTACAAGGAAATCTAAAAAAAGATATTCTGAGCAAATGTGGAGGGTTGCCTAAGGTGATTGTGAAGCTCGGAGAACTACTGTCACAAGCAACTCTAGATAAGTGGCCAAAGGTGCTTGAGCAGTTCATACAAGATGAAGAACCATGGTCAGAAGTCTTGCAAGAGATCAACTATAGTTTTCCTTTGTATCTAAGGAGATGTCTCTTTCATTTTGGATTATTTCCTGTGGGTTTTAAGATCCCTGCAAGAAGAGTGATTGCCTTGTGGGTTGCAGAGGGTTTGAGGGGTGATCAAAATGATGTAAGATCCCCTGAACATATTGCTGAGCTGTGTTTGAGAGCGTTGGTGAATCTCAACATGGTTCAAATCATAGAGAAAAAACTCGATGACAAGATTAAAACATGTTGTCTACCGGAGGCTCTGCGGTTACATTGGTTCTCAAGGGCCCATCAAATCAATAACAAGATACTTGTGGGACGCTATCTCACTGACCATCTTGATCAAAATGATGCCATCTTTAACCACATTCATGGTAAAAATGTCATATTTCCTTACTCTTGTTATAGAGACATCAGCTACTTTTCATCTTTTGATACTCGAGAAGAAAGCAAAGCAGGCGAAGACATAGGAAAATTTCTTGATCGATGCATCTTGTGCAACTGCTTCCGTTTCCTATGGATATTGGATCTTGAACATGTGTACAAGCCAAAATTGCCCGAAGCAGTAGATCAACTTACTCAATTGAGGTACCTTGGCTTAAGGTGGACATACTTGGAGGCACTTCCCAAGTTCATTGGCAAATTGCCAAACCTTCAAACATTGGATTTGAAGGGAACTTTCATCAACATTCTTCCCAGTTCAATTTGGATGATGCAGAATCTGATAAATTTGTTACTTGATGAGAAGTCCCGCAACATGTTTGTTCCTCGACAAGACAAGAGCTCTCTGGTGAACCTTCAAACACTTCGGGGTGTATGCGTTGATGAAGATACCCCAGTGAGAAATGGCTTGGACACATTGCTAAAGATCAGAAAATTGGGACTGAAATGCAGAGTATCAGTGGCGTCTCAGAAAGCTGCGATGTCCTCACAGCACATTAATGTGGCCAATTGGGTTAAAAACCTGAAGCATCTTCAATACTTGAAGCTGAAATCGTTTGATGAAAGAGGCCAGCCCTGGGTACTAAACTTGGAGTCTTTATCAGCACATTTGGCTCTGTCCAGTATATATTTAGTTGGAAAGTTAAAGAATCAGCATCTCATATCTGAGCTCCCCAATAACCTCAGTGACATCACCTTGTCAGCGTCTGGGTTAGCAGAAGATCCAATGCAGAAATTGGCAAAACTTGGCAACCTTCGAATTGTGAGATTGTTCTCCAAATCTTTTACAGGAAAGAAAATGCTTTGCTGTTCTGGAGGATTTTGTAAGCTTGAAATCCTCAAATTCTGGGAGCTGGAGCATTTGGAGGAATGGAATGTGGAAGAAGGAGCACTGCCTAGTCTCAAATCCTTGGAGATCAGACGTTGTGGAAACCTGAAGATGATTCCTGATGGACTGCAAAATGTCAAGACTCTTAGAGAAGTAACACTGACAGGAGTGCCAATGTTGTCATCAAGAATTAAGAAAAATGAGGGTGAGGATTGGAGCAAAATTGCGCATGTAAGCCATATCTACATAGCTGACAGCAGTGAGCAGATGTCCAACCGAAATGATGGGTATGTACTCCTCCGTTTCTCTTAACTTCATACCGCGTATCACCTTATGCTTGTTGGACGTAACATTTGGCTCCTATTTAATTGTTTGGTTTTTTGGCACTATTTCTCATACAGGAAAAATGGCATATGAGTGTGAGATGACGGAGAAAGCCAGCTCAGAGATGAGGTTGGATTACAAGTTTGTTAAAGATGAAGATGATGCTCCCCTCCTATTAGTATTATGAATGTTTCTTGTGTGTAATATACCATTCCATCCATTGTTATTTGTCTCTTCAGGAATGAATTTCGCTTTCCCCATTGAATATTGCAATCTTTTACCTTTGTATCAATCAAATAAAGGAGTGTATAATTCCTGGAATCTTGCTATTCAGTTGCTTGTTGCAATCAAATAAAGTTTCATCGCTGCCACTGTATCATCAGCACCTGTAATTCTGTCTATTGTGCCCCTGGTCGTTTCCATCTTTTGATAAGTTAAGGCCCTGTGGCCCCAAAGCCTCATTTTCAAGTGAATGGCAACTATAAAGGAATAACCATATTGGCCATCGAATTTTTTTAATTATGATAATTTGATATTTTTATATTAAAAAAGTATATAAATATGTAAGTAAATTATAATTCGATAGATTTAATAATTCATTTTTAATTAGTAGGTTAACCAGCATTTCAATATGTCTTAAAAAAATATATAATTTCAAAATCTAATTTATATTATGAGAATTTATTTTTTATTTATATAATGATATATTTTTTATTTAATAATTTAAAATAATTAAAAAGGTTAGCATCCCATCCCATCTTTCATCTTAATATATTTCAAGCTCTCTTTCTAGAAAAATGTAAAAGTTGAACGTATTGCTCCTTAATTTCACATAAATAATTGAGTACTCTTAATAAAAGGATTAGATATAGGAAGTGTATTCTTTTACCAAAAGGAATATCGTATTTTTGATGTGTGCAAAGTGAAGGAATTGGCCAACTTGTTCTTGTTTATTGTTGGACTTACATGCATGTAACTGTATGAAATACGACTTTTTTCCCTTTTATTACTTTTTGTTTTTTTCACTTGTTACTTTCTTATATAAGTATTTCTAGTATATTATAGCCTCAAAGAAACCCATTAACTTAGATCAAGTAGTATGAATTTTACAAGAAAATAAGACTTTTTCAGTGTTAAATTATTGCTTAATGAAAATTTTTATTATTTATAAAATCATAAAATACAAGAAGCAATGTTGTAGTTGTTTTTTTCCCCTGATTTTCTAAGAAGCTTTTCTTTCTCCTATAAGAATAACTTCAGAATTTGTTTTCGAAAGCCTAGAGACCTATCAAGGACTCATGCATTATCGCAAACGACACCGTATTCTAGTCAACATTGGGTTTTCTAAGACAGCACTGCACAAGTGAAGTACCTGCGGAGAAACTTCATGGCAGAGGGCGGGAGGTTGCCTTTCTTGCTTACAATAGCTAAGAGGTCAAAGAATATACCTTTTCTTTTTTCCTTAGTCACATTCTTTATTGTTTCTTTTCATATATGTGTTCTGATAACTGATAGCTTTCGATTTACAGTATAAGCTAATCTTCTCCATTGCTGCCACCACCAGGTATAACTAATCTAACATGCTAGAATCTTGATGTGTTTATTTGTTTTTTTATTGGGTGTCTTCCAATTGACTCTATATTGATAGGATTTTTAAGTTGTGAGCATTACTTGCCCTTTTTTTTTCTTGATTTTGTAGGTTTCTAAGCTTAATATGATTGCCCATCACCACAGATTTAATTCTTTTTACCAATTCAAGACAATAGCTTTTGGTTGCATATTTTAGCTTTTGAGATCAGCATATAATGCAGTGAGACTTTCAGTAATATTTTGAAGAATTCTTGTGTGTTTATGATCCCAATTGCCATTTGATTTTTTTTTTTTAAATATAGTTATTTTGCTTTGTGAAAGCAGGATCACTGTTTTTTTTTTTTTTTTTTTAATCATTTTTGTGTTGTTGTTTGCAACCTTCATTTCTATAGATTACTGGCCTAATGTGCAAATAATTAACTTTTTCTGGTAAATTACCCATAGTCAAATGGCAAACAAGGAACCTTGAGAGTGAAGAGATGATGTATTTTGATGTTGAGTTGGGGTTAATTTGTATGCTCTCAGGTTTTCCCGGGTTCATGATTAGTAAGCTAGATAGGTAATTACTAGCTTTCTTCAATCGTGAGCTGTAGCATGCCTGATTTATATGGAAGGAGATTCATATATGGTCAAATATTAAGACAATGTAATGACTATTTGCTTATTTTTTAAGATGAGCTTTTTTCTTTATTTAGAAATGAAAAGAATGGAAATGAAAGCTAACTTTGCTGGCCATACTCATGCTAGAAGCCTGCCTTTAGTTCTTTACGGGCCATAATATACCTTGATTCCATTACATTTACTACATAGAGGAATTAACACATTCTACGCCTCAAGTCTTACTTTCCTTTATCTGAAATGAAATCAGGTTGTTGCATGAGGAAAGAGTGAGCAGCCATGCTAGCTCCTGGTAGGCTTACTACTTCCCTGTGTTGCCAATGAATCAACATTTTACATCTTCTTTCTTGCATTACTGACATTAATTGCCTTCAGTTGTTAGCAGTTTGATCTTCATTAATAACAGGAGATTGGGTGAAATCTTCCCTAAAAGCTTGCGAAATCTTTGGAATGAATGGCAGCTCCGTGTAGCAGTTATAGTCAGCCTTTCCATACAGATGATCCTAATTGTACTAGGAAGCCGAAGAAAGTACATAGCCAAATATTGGCTAGCAGTCATCCTTTGGTTTGTTTACTTATCGGCAGATTGGATAGTAAACGTTTCACTGGGTGTTCTGTCCAACATGGAATCAACAGATGAGAAAGGTTCGGTGGACCCTAAGTATATTATAATGGCATTGTGGGCACCATTGATTCTTTCACATCTTGGTGGTCCAGACACAATTACAGCCTATTCCTTGGAAGACAATGAATTATGGATGAGGCAACTTCTTGTGCTAGTTATCAAGTTTGGGGGAGCATTTTATGTCCTTATTAAGTCATGGACGGGAAATCCAATTAACTTAGTAGCAGCTACCATGTTTGTAGTTGCAATAATCAAGTGTGGTGAGAGAACTTGGGCTCTCCGATTTGCAAGCAGTGATCAATTTAGGAAGTCCATGCTCCCTCGCCCTGATCCAGGACATAGCTATGCTAAATTCATGGATGATTACGATTCAATTATAGCTGAGGGGTACAATGTGTCGCTGGAGCCAGTAATTGATGAAGTTTCCATTGAGGTTGGTGGTCCTTGTAAAGCTGTTGCAACCTGTGTTCATCCTGATGCTGTCATCTTGCATTATGCTGCATATTTCTTCAGCACTTTCAAACGGTTATTTGCAGATCTCATCCTCAGCTTCCAGGATCTTGAGAGTAGTAGGCGCTTCTTCCATGGTGCACAAACAACTTGCGACAAAGCCTTCAAAGTTATTGAGATTGAGCTTGGTTTTATGTATGATTTGCTTTATACCAGGGCAATTGTCACACACACTTATCTGGGTAGCTTTCTCCGCGTTATCAGTTTATGTTCGACCATTTTAGCTGTCAGTTCCTTTGGGACAATTGATAAGCATTCTTTCTCAGGAACTGACCAGAGCATAACATTTGTATTGCTGGTTGCTGCGATTGCTTTACAAATATATGAGATAGTTATGCTACTTTCTTCAGATAGGACAGTACTTTGGTTGAGCAGGCACAAAAATCGGTCAGTGAGTTGTACCTACAAAACAATCTCCTGTATCCAATTGTGGTTGCAATCTTGTTATGTGATGCCTGCTGGGAACAAGAGATGGTCCAATTCCATGGCAAAATACAATCTAATTAGCTTTTGCCTCAAGGACAAGCCAATCAAGTTCAGTAGATTTCTCAAGCTCTTGTACATTTATGAGATGCTGGAGAAGCATCAATACAAAGTCTTACATACCGTCTCCCCTGAGTTGAAAAGGATTGTGTATGAACAACTTCTGGAGAAATCTAGAAATCGACTGGACATCAGTGTTTCTAAGCAATTATGTGCCCAAAGGGGTGATCATGTACTCAGAGTAATGGGATGTTTCGACAAGATCGGCTGGAGTGTTGAAACCGAATTTGATCAGAGCATTCTTCTGTGGCATATTGCCACAGAACTTTGTTATTACATTGATCTTAACAAAAATTCAAATATTGTTGATAACCCAATATGTAAAGAATGTAGATCATTATCAGATTATATGTTGTATCTTCTAATCATGTGTCCGTTCATGCTTCCTAATGGAATCGGACAAATTAGATTCCAGGACACTTGCGCTGAAGCTGAACAATTTTTTCAAGAAAAGAAATATATATCAGACAGAAACCAAGCTTGCACAGCATTGCTTCAAGTGAATACTGATATTCTTCCATCTCAAGTGAAGGGAGATAGAAGCAAGTCTGTGTTGTTTGATGCGTGTAGGCTTGCCAAGTCCGTAGAGTCCTTGGAAACAGAAGAGAACTGGACAAGCGAGAAGAAGTGGGAACTGATAAATCATGTGTGGGTAGAGATGCTTTGTTATGCTGCAAACCAATGCGGATGGAGCAACCATGCCAAGCAACTCACAGGAGGAGGTGAACTTCTCACTCATGTCTGGCTATTGATGGCTCATTTAGGCATAACTGAACAATTTCAGATTTCTAAAGGCAATGCACGAGTGAAGTTGGTTCCGAGCTGAACAAACCTGAATATCACTGATAGACTATGTAGTTCACATTCAATAGCAGAATTGATATTACCAATTTATGAATGTGATTTTTTTTAATTAGATTAAATTTATTGTTCTTTTATATGTGCACTAGTTTTTTTATTTTTTTTCACGTGATTCACTAAATAATATATATTATATTCATATAAAATATATTCCATTTTAAAAGTTACTATAAAAAATGAATATTTATATATAAGAACTAGACAAATGTTCATTTGTTGTGCTAGTAAATTTATTTTTTGTAAATGATTTTTTACGAAATAATAATAATAACAATAAATTTATAAAAAATTACAAAATTAGTTTTTTTTTTAAGTCATTAATAGAAATATCACTCTGTTTTTGAGTTATTGCCTGCATACCCTTTTGTTACGTGGTATGCATTTTTTTTATTTTTTTTTATTTTATTTTCTCACTTTTTTCTATTCCTCATTTTTTCACTCTTTTTTTTTTCTCTTCTTTTTCTTTTTTCCTTTCTTTTTTAATTATTTTTTTTCTATTCCTCTTTTTTTAATTTTTGTTTTCTACTTAATTTTTTCCTTCTTTTCTACTTTTTATTATTTTTTTTCTTTTTTCTTTTTTATTATTTTTTCTGTTCTTTTTTCTATTCCTAGTTTTTTCTTTTCTCTTTTTTTTTAAAAAAAAAATTTTCTCTTCTTTTTCTTTTTTCCTTTCTTTTTTACTATTTTTTATTTTCTTTTTCCTATTCCCCATTTTCGAATTTTTATGTTCTACTTATTTTTCCTTCTTTTCTGCTTTTTATTATTATTTTTTTCTTTTTTTCCTTGTTTTTAATTCTTTCTCCCCTTTTTTGTGTTCCTCATTTTTTTTCATTTTCTTTTTTTTTAAAAAAAATTTGTTCTCTTCTTTTTCTTTTTTCTTTCTTTTTTTTTATTTTCTCCTTTTTAATTATTTTTTCTTTTCTTTTTCTATTCCTCATTTTTAAATTTTTATTTTCTACTTTTTTTTCTTCTTTTCTGTTTTTTTATTATTATTATTTTCTTTTTTCTATTCCCAATTTTTTCTTTTCTTTTTTTAATTTTTTCTCTTCTTTTTTTTCCTTTCTTTTTTATTATTTTTTATTTTCTTTTTCCTATTCCTCATTTTTTAATTTTTATTTTCTAGTTATTTTTCCTTTTTTTCTGCTTTTTATTATTAGTTTTTTTTCTTTTTTCCTTGTTTTTAATTC
>CATIWO010251186.1:0-20199 GCA_949673435.1 Macaranga tanarius | reverse complement strand
GTACTTGGCCAGGTCAAACTCGACTTACCCGAAAAGAATTTTGGTACTAGAAAAGAGTTTCTAATGGTAGTCGTGTTTTATTAAGAATTGAACTTAAGATGAGGTCATATGATGGAGGCGATTAGAGTTTGACTAAACCTTGACTCTAGCCAAAATCGGGAGCTTAAAATGAAGGGACATTTAGTGCACGGTAATTGTGTTCATTGGTTCTTACGAATCTACATTTAGCATTCACTTCTAATTGGGTAGTCGTGATATCTATGTTGGGGGTCACTCACGACTTATGGGAACTGAATGTTACACATTGGGATTTTCACATTCAGTATAGAAAGGAGTTTCTATCATATTAAGTGTTAATATCATTTCTTATTGCCATTTAAACTTGAACCTAGTAAGTCTCTCACATAAAGATTGCACTTGTGATGATTAACATTAATTTAATTATTAATTAAAGAGTTTAATTAATTAATTAAATTAATTGAATTGGATTTACACATTTATGGGGATCTAGCATATCCCGAAATCCGAATTCAAATATTAGAACTTTATTGCATTTATGTAAATATTAATTTAGCCTTAATTTAATATGAGATATTAAATTAAAGATTAAATTAATATTAGCCTTCTAAATATATATGGACATGGGCCATGAGATGGACTATGTAAATAAAGGATGATGGACTTGGTCTATGTGATGGACCAAATGCCTTGGACTTTGTTCAAAGAGTTTGAACTAGTCCACTTGTTAATTATATGGATTGGGTATTGATTAAAGAGTTTAATCTAGCCCATTAATTGTTTAGATTGGATTGGGCCATCTCTAAGTGTAAGGAGGCCCATGGCCCAAGCCCAAGCCCAAGACCAAGTCCAAGCCCATTAAGTTTTAATAGAATTGGAATAGTGATGGGGTAGAAATCCAACTAGACTAACCAATTCAAAGATGGTGGCTTCTCTTATTCAAAGTTGTGGAATTTTAAGTCTTTGGAAGACTTGGAATGAAGACTTTGAATGGTGACTAGCAATAGTTGCTAGGCTTAACTAAGGAGACACCAATGGATTATTTAATTAATAACAAATGTGTAAGAGACTAATCTTGGTGCTGTAAGTTTTGGCCAAGGTAAGAAAGAGAGAGGGTTTTAGTTATTCAAACTAGACAAAGGCAAGAAAAGAGAGTCTTCTTCTTCCTTAGTTTGTGTGTGAACCTTTCCATATCACAAGTGTTGTGAAATCTCTTTCTAACCGTCATCCTTGAGGGCAAACATTTAGTTCCATATATTCAAGATCAAAAAGCTTTCACAAGCTCTTGGGTCTATTCAAGAGAGGCTTGTATGGAGAGCTTGTTGGTGCTTAAAGATCAACCAAGTGCAAACCGTGTGTCCCGAGCTAGAGGCTTCATATTTGGGGAGCTCAGAGCTAGTGGATCATAACAATCAAAGCTTATCGAGCGTTCTACAAACTTGGGAGTTATGTAATACTCTTAGTATGTAGAACTTGTAATTTGATTACATGACTACTTTGCTTGTTGTGAAAATATTGTCTTTGATGCATGTTAGTTGTGTAAATATATGTGATTTGGATCTTGTGGCATGAATGGATTTAAACTTGATGCAAGTGTTGCATGCTTCCAAAAATTTTAAAATTCCGCATATTTGGTTGCTTTGAACTTCCATTCCCTTTACATAGTACATATAAAATTACAATTTTTAACACCAACACATCTCATACTTATCATAGACATAGACATTCATAATGCATATATTAACCTCTCATGGTATTAATTAGTAATCCACTTGTAGCATACCCATACTATCATCAACATTTCAAATCATAACCTATAGATCATAACTCATCCATTGCACACAAGGCTTTATCATAAGAACCTAACGATGAAAGCATAATTTATGAGGAATCTACCAAAAATTCGGCGGAACCTCCCCTAAAATATACCATTACATTTAACTGAGCATTACCAGTATACTATTATTGATAATACATGAGCATTGCTAAGATCACAATGTATTCACATTAATCTTTATATCAATATAATATATCATTAATAATTATAAAGGGCACAACTCATTTAATCCATTATATATGAAGAATTACGTAATTTATTCAACTAACCAGGATAATACATATATATCATTATAACTTTAGCACATAAGAGAAACCAATTATATAATTTATTAGTATCTACTTATCAAAGGTGCTTTCCACTTTAAATAAGAAGAGTTTATCTAGTTGATTATATCTTCCTTGTCCCTTGCAACTCCTACATATAACCATGAAGAAAACATACATGCAATTCATTACTCTTGCACTTTAACTCAATTAGTGCAATTTATTACATCAATTTGATATGCTCTAAAACCATGCACATAAATTCTTTTGCTTCCATTTGAATAGAGAGGCTAAGATTATGAGTACAATTTAATTCCCAGTTACAATTACTGAATTTTGATGTATATAAAATAAGTTACGAATTTTTGACTGAAATCAGGTCACACAGGTAATCAGAGTGAGAAATAAAATGTCAAGCTCTGTTTGACCCTTTTGTAAGCAGATTCAACTCAATATTAAAACATAAGAGTTGTAGAAGACGCCTTAAAAACTCCAAAGCATCAATCTTTGCTTAATTTAGAGTTCTAAAATTCTAGATATCACTATATAAGCAACACATAAGAAAATTCATAAACCAGCCTATATACCACTGCTAGCTTGTTTGATGTATGAAGTTCATGATACTCTCAAAAATCATAGACACATCCTATGACCACCAAATTCATATAAACTCTACATATATGAGTCTAATTTCATTCCTAACTAAAATCACATAATTAACATATGTAGAGAATTAATTATGATATTTATAGCAATATCAGGTCACATAAAGTGATAGAATGAGCAACAAAATGTCTGGCTCTATACGACCATCCTAATGGTAGATTTAACTCAAACTCAAAACATGGAAATTGTAAAGGATTCTTTGAAGTTTTTAGAGCCTCCAACCATGCTCAAATTAAAGTTCTACAACCAACGTTATGGCAAAAACTCTTGGACTAAAAAATAGAGAAAATAGGGCACGAATTTACCAAATCAAAACTTAACTTCAATTCACAAAAATACAAGTATAGCTTACCAATTTATGCTCCAATTACTTATAGACATCTTAGAGCTTCCTAAAACTCTTGTTTGATAATTTATACAAAATCCAAAATCTCCCAAAACCTCTCCAAAAATTACTCTTCTTCTTCCTTCTTAATTCTCTACACACTACATACATACACATACTCACACACATACACACACACCTTCACCAATCACAAACTCCCATTTGCCCCCTTAGGTGTCCTCCTAATTAATGTATAATTATAACAACTAAATAATAATAATAATAATAATAATAATAATTTAGATAATTATAGACAACTATCTCTACAATATCTATCCTTCCCCTTAATGAAATGGGATTATTATATAATAACTCATAACTTTCTATTGTGATAATCTACTCCTATCTTTTCTTACAATTAGGTCCCTCTCCACAATACATATACATACCCATATTTAAATGAAATACATTACTCTACTCTACATGTAATGGAAAGCATGATATATGTATTACGTATCTAAGATGTGAGTGTTACATTTCTCTCCTCTTTAAAGAAAATTTCATCTTCGAAATTGATTACTCGCTCATTCTTTAATGTATATTGTACCAAATTTCCTTTATACTAAAGTGTATAAACTCTCACTATCTTTTGATATCTGAATTATTCTTTCCAATTGCTCATCTTGGAGACACACTAAATAAAAGTACCTCCTACAATCACACTATTTACACTAGAATAGAGTAGAGAATTAACATATGTAGAGAATTAATTATGACATTTATAGCAATATTAGGTCACCTAGAGTGATAGAATGAGCAATAAAATATCTGGCCCTATACGACCATCCTAACAGCAGATTTAGCTCGAACTCAAAATAAAGAAGTTGTAAAGAATTCTCTAAAGTTTTCAGAGCCTCTAACTATGCTTAAATTAGAGTTTTATAGCCAAAGTTATGGTAAAAACTCTAGGACTGAAAAATAGAGAAAACAGGGCACAAATTTACCGAATCAAAACTCAACTTCAATTCATAAAAATACAAGTATAGCTTACTAATTTATGCTCTAATTGCTTATAGACATCTTAGAGCTTCTCAAAGCTCTTGTTTGATAATTTGTACAAAATCCAAAATCTCCCAAAACCTCTCTAAAAATCACTCTTCTTCTTCCTTCTTAATTCTCTATGCACTACATATATACACACACACACACACACACCTCTACCAATCACAAACTTCCATTTTCCCCCTTAGGTGTCCTCCCAATTAATGTATAATTATAACAACTAAATAATAATAATAATAATAACAATAATAATTTAGATAATTATAAATAATTATCTCCACAATATATATCCTTCCCCTTAATGAAATGGGATTATTATATAATAACCTATAACTTCCTATTATAACAATATACTCCCATCTTTCCTTACAATTAGGTCCCTCTCTATAATACATATACATACTCATACTTAAATGAAATTCATTACTCTACTCTATATATAATGGAAAGTATGATACATGTATTACGTATCTAAGATGCAGGTGTTACAATATATATATATATATATAGATTTTGCTGTTGTATAAATATGGATTTAATTATTGTTATTAGGCTTACGTTGGATGTGGAGGTTTAATCTTCCATATCTCACATGCCGGTCACGTGCTTTTTTAGGTCGTGATAAAAGTGGTATTAGAGCGATAGTTCATGTCTTAGGGCCGTAGGTGTGGTCCTAGTGGTTACTGCGGATAATTAGGATTCCTTTTATATTATTGAATGTCATATTTGCTTATAGTTCGATTCTTCGCTAGAGTCTAGCAGGAGGCACATGATTAGGCCTCAGTTCATGATGAGGCGTTTGCCCTCGATGCTGCAACAGAGAGGCATGGTAAGCGCAGAGCCCGAAGGGCTAGACAGGCAGATAAGGTAGAGCTAGAGGTGCCACAGGCTGATATTGATATGCAAACCTTCATGAGAAGTATGCAAGATAATAGTGCAGCCATTAGAGAATCTATATTAATGATGCAATAAATGATGGTGCAACAGCAATAACGGGTAGTTTAACAGCCTGCTCAGGCTCTAGAGAAAGATGAGATTTCTCGCATGGCAGTTAATTATACAAAACTTACACCACCTCTAGAATTTGATGGTACTAAGCCCCATAAGACATTAGACTTTCTTAATCAGGTTGAGATGAGGGGCAGAGTGTTGGGGTATTTAGAGTTACAGCTAGTAGGTCTAGTGGAGATGTCGATGCAAAAGGTAGCGAAGGATTGGTATAAGGAACATGTTCTGCCACTTGTGGGGGTTTTGACTTGGCTGCAGTTTAGGCAGATTTTCACAGACTATTTCTTATCCTCTACTACTAAAGAGGCTTTGAGAGTAAAATTCATGAATCTGCACAGAGATGGTAAAACAGTAGATGAGTATACTACTGATTTTGTAACACTAAGTCGGTTTGCACCAGAGAAAGCAGAGAATGAGATGAGGAAGAACCACCAATATGTGTTAGGCTTGAATTATGATTTCATTTATTTAACTGTGAGTTTTGGAGACAGATTTCTTAAGTTAGTAGATAGGGTAAGGCAGTTAGGGTGAATTTCCACTGAATAGGGTATTATCCTTAGTGGTGATTAGAGAGGTAGGCCTATAATGGGTTCTTCTAGTACCCAACGTAATTTTCATTAATAATAAATAAGGTTTGTACTTAGGTCTAGTCAGGGCAGTGGATCTTAGAGAAATTGGTTCCATAAGAGGTCCACTAGAAGGCTATTTTGAGGTGTTACTTATAGGTCTGGAGCTAGTAGTGGTAGTGGACAGAGCTCGGGATATAGTAGCTCAGGTTTAGCTCCTTCTGCCTATCAGCAGTGTAGTAGAGTGCATCAGGGTCCTTATTATATTTCACCAGGAGCTTGTTTCCATTGTAGGCAGTTTGGACATATGATTAGAGATTGTCCAGTGGTAAGGTATCAGCAGTCCTTTGCTAGTATGGTGCATCCCATCTTTTCTTAGCCTCAAAGATTTTTAGCACCATCTGATTCACAAGGCAGCTCTCAGTATGGTGGCCAGCAGGGTCGTGGTTTTGGAGGGAGATATTTTAGAGGTAGATCTGGGAGTCGGGGATGGAGTCAGGATTCCAGTTTCATCAGGCTGGACATGGCCAGACTAAAGTTTTTACACTCACACCTCAGGATGCATATACATCCAATGAAGTAATTTCAGGTACACTTCTAGTTAATAATCTTAAAGCTAGAGTATTAATTAATCCTGATGCCAAACATTCTTTTATGTCCACAGCATTTGCATTGAAACTTGATGTCTTTTTAAAAGAGATGCATGAAATCATGTATATTGCTACACTACTTAGTGATTCTGTAGAGGTGAGATTGGCTTTTCTTTCACATTCTGTGGTGATTAAAGGAAGAGAATTAGTAGCAAACTTGATAGTGTTACTAGTTTTGGGTTTTGACATCATTTTATGTATGGATTGGTTATCAAATCATTATGCCACTCTAGAGTACTGAGAATAGAAAGTAGTATTTTAAATTCCGAGTAACATAGAGTTTTCCTTTGTGGGAGACAGACAAGCCATTCCATCCAATTTAATTTCTACCATTACAACACGAAAGTTGCTTAGGCGTGGATGTTGGGGATACTTGGCATCAGTTAGAGATCTTTCGGTAGAGACTAGTAGTGTGCAGAATTTCCCAATAGTGATAGAATTCCTAGATGTGTTTCCTAAGGAGTTACCAGGGTTACCACCTGATAGGGAGATTGAATTCTGCGTTGACTTGGTTCCTAGTACTACTTCTATATCAATGCCACCTTATAGGATGACACTTACGGAATTAAAAGAGTTGAAAGAGCAACTTTAGGAATTACTTGATAAAGGCTTCATCGGACCTAGTACATCACCGTGGGGTGCACCAGTTTTGTTTGTGAAGAAGAAAGATGGTTCACTTTAGTTGTGTATTGATTATCAGTAATTAAATAAGGTGATTGTACGTAATAAATACCCACTTCCTCGAATTGATGATTTGTTTGACCAATTATAAGGTGCTAAAAGTTTCTCTAAGATTGACCTAAGGTCAAGATATCATCAGTTGAGGATTAGAAGGGAAGATATACCTAAGACTGCCTTCAGGACACGGCATAGTCACTATGAGTTTTTAGTAATGTTGTTTGGCCTTACTATTGCTCTAAAAGCCCTTATGGACCAAATGAATGGGGTCTTTAAGCCTTTCTTGTATCATTTTGTCATTGTATTTATTGATGATATTTTGGTATACTCTAGATTGGAGGAAGAACATGCTTGTCACTTGAGAATAGTCTTGCAAACATTGAAGGAACATCAGCTTTATGATAAGTTCTCTAAATGTGAATTTTGGTTATAAAGTGTAGCATTCCTAGGACATATTGTGTCCAAGGATGGAATACAAGTAGATCCGAAAAGTGACAATTTATGTAAAATCTTCCCTGATTTTTAGTTAAAAAAAACACGTTTATTTTTAACGAAAAAAATGTTTTAAATTCAATTTCCAAAATCCCTATCAAATTTTAAAAAAACTTTAAATTTTTTTTAAAATGTCGGGTCTGTACCCGAATATTTAATAATATATTGAGTAGGACTAAATTGTATTAAAAATAAGTTTAAATAAATGACTTAATTGAAATAAATAAAGTTGAGGGGCTTATTGGGTATATTGCTTAAGCCGCCTTATGAGTTAGAAAAGAAAAAAAAAAAGAGGAATGATTTTTGGGCCATGTGTTGGCCCAGGAAAAGATAGGAAGTGACTCATGCAATTTGCATGAGTATATATATATGCAATGAAGCAATGGTTTGGTACAACAATAAGGAATGAGGAGGATAAAAAAAAAAGAGAAGGAGCCGACACTTTAGTGAGTGGATAATATTTATTTATTTTATTTTATTAATTATGTATTTTATTATTTATTTTACTGAATTTTTTTGTTGGTTAATATTAAATTATTTTTAAGTTGTGTTTATAATATTAAGTGTGTATGACACTAAGAATTAGAGGTTCCATGTATGAGACATGCCAAAATTGAGTAGTTATATATAGTCGAAGCCTAGGACCGAATACACATACTACTATATAGGTGTAAATTCATATCTAGGACATGGTATGACTGGTAAATATGTATAGCTGATGCCTGGGGCCGGATACATATATTAGTATAAATGTGTATAGCTCCTGCCAGGGGCCAGTGCATATTTGTAAATATAGGGTTGGTGAAAGTGTATAATCGTTGCCTGGGGCTGGGTACATATTTTACCCTATGGAAGTAAAGTAGTTATGTTGATAAGTGTGTATAACCGTTGCTGGGGGTCGAGTACACATCTTACGTTTTAAACGTAAGTTGGTAGTATACATAGCCGTTGCTAGGAGTCAGGTATATATTCTCTTTGTAAATGTAAGATTATATCCGAGGTATATGTTTATTTGTTGCCTGTGGCTAGATACATATGTTAATTTTAGAAATGGAGATTTGATTGAAATGTTTTAAAATGATTATTTTAAATAATTCTTATTAATTGATTATGAACTTATTTAATTTTTATGGATAAGCTGGAGTGTTATTTTTGTTCACTCACTGAGTATTTTCCACCGAAAATACTCACCACTCCTTTTTATTAATTTTTCAGAGTTGAGTGGCTGTCTGGGAGATAACTAAGTATTTGATAAGGGAAGCAGAAGTAGTAAAGAATATTATTTAGATAGAATATTTGGTAACAGTTGTAATTAATAATTTGTACTGTGAGGATTGTATATAATAGTGATGGTAATATTTTGGGATGTATTATGATTTGAGAGTATGATTTGAGAGTTATCTAGTGGATGATTAATTAAAAAGTAATACTGGGCCATATCAATACTTAAGTTAGGAAGGTCAAGTGTGTGACTTTCTAACAAGGGTAGTAATGAGGTCAGGTGTTACAAAAAAACTGTCTAATATAAATAATAGGAGAAATTACATAAAAATTCTAATATTTTTGTATCACTTGCAAATAAAACTATAACCTAATTTTGCTGTTAATTTTATCTACAATGTTTCAAATATTAGTAAAATTAATATTCTGTTAAAATTCATTTAACGGATAACTGACGTGTCTATTAATGGGACCTATAGATGCTAAGTAGAGTAGAGTAATTACATAAAAAAAACTCCAACTTTTTTATTAAACTTGCGAAATAAAATCTAATAAAATATTTGAATAAATTTAATTAAAAAATAAAAAATTTATTAAAATTATTAGAATAATTTTAATAAAATAAATAGTAGAAATAAGTGTGAAATTCAATTTTTTGTTATTAATAAAATATTCTTATATATTTAAAAATTTTATAAAAAATATAAAACATCATTTAACATATATTTTAAAATTAAGAAAATATAAAACTATAAAAATTCCAAAAATGTAATAAAAAAGGAGAGCCCATTATTGATAACTAATGAAATTATTTTAGATTAATTTCACTCTAATTTGATAAAATTAAAACTAAAACTAATTTACAAAAAAATTATTTTTATTTCCAAATTTATTTAATTTATTATAAAAATTTTCTTACTATATCTTTTCATGTTTTTCATATTTTTTTAATCATAAAATAATAAATAAGAAAATTTTCATAATAAATTACATTAATATTGTAACACCCTGTAATTTTACGTAATTAAATATCAGTATTTTATTTAAATAATTGCATCTTTATGTTTAACTAAAAATCTTGATTTTTTCGAGTTTTTATAATTTATTCCCATTACTTTATTTACAATAGAAGTAATATTTGATTATACAAGTTTGTATTAAATTTTCTTAATAATTAATTTAGTAAATGTGTGTATATATATATATATATATATGTGTGTGTGTGTGTGTGTGTGTGTGTGTGTGTGTGTGTGTGTTTGTGTTTGTGATAAAATTGGAAATTAAAGTTTTATTTTGATAAAAATATTTTAAGGACTTAATTGATAAATTCCTACTCCTAACACAAATATACAATTTTGTTTGAAAAAAAAATAAAACCAATTTCCTTTTTCTTTTTCTTTTCCTTTTTCTTCCCTGATGCTGTCGACACTTACCTTCCAATGTCATTTTTGTTCGCCGCGACTACTACTCTGCCATCGCAGCTCCTCCTCCTCGTCACTAACCTCCAACCAGCAGCAGTCCCGCTTCCTTCTTCTCCCTCCATTCCCGTTCATACTGTCAAGAAGGAAGGGAAGTTACTGCTACCAATGCTTCCGACTTTGCCTCGACTACAGTTTCATTCACCGATCTCATGCCACTATTTCCTGTCCGTCTCTGCTGACTATCGACGCTGGCAGCCACCTCAATTGGAGGTAATTTTGATTTTTAGGGTTTTGGTTCTTGAATTTAGATTATTTACAATTAAGTAGAAATTGGACTTTGGTGTAGTTAGATGAAATGTAATTAAAGTTGAGAGCTTTCCATTTATATATGCTTTGTAATTTTTCATCGCTGGTGAAATATTCCGGTAACGGGGATGTAATATTCCAGTTATTGATAGGAAGTGATTGTATTTTTAATAAATACTAGAAATGATGAGGATTAACGTTTGTTTAGATGATTTTTTCAAATTCTCAATAGTTTGTAAATTTAAAATCTCGAAAGGTTTATACCGGGTTATGTCAGAGTTAAAATTACGTCATCTATCTATGATTCTGAGTTGAATAATTCTTTTTGTGGATAAGTGAGTTTGATTGAGTATTTTGTAGGATAATTAAGTTAAGTGAGGTGTTCATTTTATGAATTGTGCTTGTGAGACTTAGTTAAATTAAGTTGTAGTGTGGTGGATAACTGAGCTCCAATTGAGATTGACTATAGAAATACAATTGTTTAATTACAGGGTTGGCTCTACTTTAGTAGCGAGATGTCTATATTTTAGGGGAGGTTCTGCTGAAATTTTCGGTAGATTTCTCATAATTAGTACTTTTGGTCATTATTTGTGGTTTGAGTCTTTTCCAGAATTCTAGACATTAGGAAATAGGCTCTGATATTATTTTTATTATTCTTAATTATAGATTTTTCAAGAGCAGGGCCATTGTCTTGAGACCTAGTTAGGACTGCACGCCAGTTAGGTAAGTTAAGATCGCTCATCTGTTGCCAATAGCCTAAATATATATAAATATATAAGCATAATTCTTGTAAACATTGAGCATTTCATTTATTGTAGTATTTTAATGTATATATTGATTTAAACTATTATTATTTTTAATATCATTAACATTATTTTTATTATTATTATTATTATTATTATTATTATTATTATTATTATTTAATATTTCTATATATGCTTTGGTATTATGTGATGTGAAATGTGAATTTTTTATGTGTGATTGTGATTGAGTGGAGATGGATACTATAGAACATGCCACCTGATGGGCATTCATCAAGACCATGTGCGCATTGGTACCATTTAAATACAATGATATAAGATATAAGATATATGATATGATTATAAGATTTATGGTCATGACTGGGCTGATGGTGAGATATTCCTTGCAGTCATTGACCTATTTATCGATATGTGATTTGGACTATTAAGTGATGACCGGACGGATGATGAGTTATTCCTCGTGGTCATTTTTGGTTTAAAAGAGCCTTATGGCTATTAGGATATTTTATTAGGGACAGACTGGTCAATTGGTGAGCTATTCCCCGCAACCGTCAAGGTATAGAGTAGATATTAAAATTTTATTTTGGTTCTATAGTTTTTCCTCTCCATAATTATTGAAAGTTAAATTTGATTTGTGTTATATTGAGCATTGCATTTGAATATGTATAATTTGTAGATATTTTATTGTGTGAAGTTATTTCCTATTAGTAATTTATGACTGACATTTAACTTACTCAGTGAGGTCTGACTTCCCAAAAAAAAATATTTTTTTTAGGTCAGCAATCTCCTTCACATAATTGATTATTTAGGACAGCCTCTTTTGTCCTCCTCCGGCAGTCAATGTAATTCTTACTAATATTTCGAATATGTATCTAATCTAGATTTCGCAGTAACGTAGAGTTGTATTAGCTATTATTGTAGAGTGGTATTAATATTAAATGTTGATTTTATGATATTATTGTATGAAAACTTATAATTTATATGTTATATATATTGAGATTTTATTGTTGTATAATTGTGGATTTAATTATTATTCTTAGGCTTACGTTGGATGTGGAGGTTTAGTCTTCCATATCTCACATGCCAGTCACGTGCCTTTTTGGGTAGTGACAAAAGTGGTATCAGAGTGATAGTTCGTGTCTTAGGGCCATAGGTGTGGTCCTAGTGGTTACTGTGGATAATTAGGATTCCTTTCATGTTATTGAATGTCATCTTTGCGTATAGTTATGTGTGTCCTCTTAAGTTGTGCTTATATATCTCTTTTCAAATTGAATAGGAGAGTTCGATTCCTTGCTAAAGGCGAGTAGGAGGCACATGATGAGGCCTCAGTTCATGATGAGGCACTTGCCTCTGATGCTGCAATAGAGAGGCGTGGTAGGAGCAGAGCCTGAAGGGCTAGATATGCAGCAGAAGTAGAGCCAGAGGTGCCATAAGCTGATATTGATATGCAAGCCTTCATGAGAAGTATGTAAGAAAATAGTGCAACCATTAGAGAATCTATGTTAATGATGCAACAAATGGTGATGCAACAGTAATAACAGGCAGTTCAATAGCCTGCTCAGGCTCTAAAGTAAGATGAGATTTCTCGCATGGCAGTTAATTATACAAAACTTACACCACCTCTAGAATTTGATTGTACTAAGCCCTAGACATTAGACTTTCTTGATCAAGTTGAGATGAGGGGCATAGTATTAGGGTGTTCAGAGTTACAGCTAGTAGGTCTAGTGGAGATGTCGATGCGAGAGGTAGCGCATGATTGGTATAGGGAACATGTTCTGCCACTTGTGGGGGTTTTGACTTGGCTACAGTTTAGGTAGATTTTTACTGGATATTTCTTATCCTTTGCTGCCAGAGAGGCTTTAAGAGAAAAATTCATGAATCTGCGTAGAGATGGTAAACCAGTAGACGAGTATACTACTGATTTTGTGAGATTGAGTCGGTTTGCTCTAAAGATAGCAGAGAATGAGATGAGGAAGAACCACCAGTATGTGTTAGGCTTGAATTATGATTTCATTTCTTGACTGCGAGTTGTGGAGACAATTTTCTTAAGTTAGTAGATAGGGCAAGGCAGTTAGAGTGAATTTCCACTAAACAGGGTATTATCCTTAGTGGTGGTCAGAGAGGTATACATGTAATGGGTTTTTCTAGTACCCAACATCATTTGCAATAATAACAAATAAGGTTTGTACCTAGGTATAGTTAGGGAAGTGGATCTCAGAGAAATTGGTTCCATAGGAGGTCTACCTGAAGGCTGTTTAGAGATGCTACTTATGGGTCTGGAGCTAGTAGTGGCAGTGGACAGAGCTCGGGATATAGTAGCTCAGGTTTAGCTCATTCTGCCTATCAGCATTATGGCAGAGTGCGTCAGGGTCTTTGTTATATTTCATCAGGAGTTTGTTTCTACTGTAGGCAGTTTGGACCTATGATTAGAGATTGTCTAGTGGTAGGGTATCAACAGCCTATGCCCTAGTAGTCCTCTTCTAGTGTGGTGCAGTCCATTTTTCCTCAGCTTCAAGGATTCTTAGCACCATCTGGTTCACAAGGCAGCTCTCAGTATGGTGGCCAGCAGGGTCGTGGTTTTTTAGGGAGACATTTTAGAGGTAGATCTGGGAGTCGAGGATAGAGTTAGGCTTCTAATTCTCATCAGGCTGAATATGGCCAGCTAGAGTTTCTACACTCACACCTCAGGATGCACAGTCATCCAATACAGTGGTTTTAGGTACACTTCTAGTTAATAATCTTGAAGCTAGAGTATTAATTAATCCTGGTGCCATACTGTGGACACATGGTCTGACCCGGCCCATGAGGCAAAAGTCCAATGATGAAAGCCCAAGAAGATGAGTCCAACAGTGTAAGGTTAAAGGACCAACCTTTTCTAAAGAAAGCCCAGCCCATAATTTATATCAATCTAACCTTGATAAAAGATAATAGATAATAGGTGATAGAAATTAGTAGAGAATAATCAAGATGAAATTGACTTAGAGTAAAATACTAATAGAGGAAAGAGATCTATTGTTGATAAAAGCCAGGACTAGTGAGAGAAAAAAGGGGGAGGAACAAAAAAAAATCACGTAAAAAAAGGCAGAGAGAAAAAAATCTCCTGGCAAAGAATCAGAAAATGAAAAAAAGAAGAACGTAGATCCAAATTGAAGAGACTTGGCCTTACACTGTGGGACTCACCATTACAGTCTACCAAAAGGAGCTTCTGAGGGCAAATCTATTTTTACAGTAACTTCTAAATTTTCCTTATTTTGTATTTTTTTTATTATGTTTTTTACATTGTTGCATTTTTATTGTCATTTTTTTGTGCATTTGTTTATTTGTTTAATTCTTATTGTTTGTGTGCCTTTTGAATTATTTTTTGGGTAGATTTAAATTGTTTAAATTAATTGCATGTTTTTATTAGTTTCAATCATGAACAAAAATTTAATTTTAAAAAAAAAAATTATTATTATTATTATTATTTTTTTGAATGTGCGCTATTGCCTTTTAAACTTTCTACATTTACATTGTTTTTTTTTTTAATTAAACGGAACAGTGTTGCCGTTCCATAAAAATTTGGTTTTGGAAGCAGGTGGCTTCCACCTGCTTCCATTCTATACAATGTTATTTTTTTTTTTTTAAATGATGGCTGATGGGCCTGATGGCCCATCAGCCATCAAATGCATATTTTCTTGTTTGCAACAGTGCATGGCACACTGTTGCATTTTTTTAAATTATTTTTTCTTCTTCTTTTATTTGATATTTTAACATATTTTTATTTTGTTTATTTTTTATCTAATTTTTATTTTGTGCAATTTCTTATTTTGTTATTTTATTTATTATTTGATTGTTAATTAATGATGATTAATTTAATTAAGCTTGCATGATTTAAAAATTAATTAAATAATTATTTGTTAGTTTAATTAGATTATTTGTTATTGTGAATCATTTTTAATTAATTTTAGATTTAATTTTATTTAATATGCAATCTTGTTAGAATTTAATTATTAATTATTTTTATTTTGCACTAACTTTCTTATTTTTTTGTAGGATATTATTTGAGAAAATTTAATCAATAATTTGGGTTGCAGGCCTATACATTAGATAGTCCACGTGCTATTTTATTTATTTATTTAAGTTGTTGTTTATTTTTATTTATTCTGCATGTAAAAGTGTTGTAACTCATCTTTGTGTGTTCTTTTAATTTTGGTTGTTTTATTTTTATTATTTTATTTTGGATTATTGTTGAATGGTGTGGATGTATGGATCAGACCAAAATTGCATGTAATTGGACTAATTAATAACTTGGGCTAAAATAAAATCTGAAAATTGAATGAGGCCTATTTGCATGTAATTAAAGGAATAATTAAGTAATTAAAAATAATAAAACATAAAACACAAACGGAGGCCGATCGCAAGGTCGGGTGGGCCATTCAAAAGTCCATACCCAGTTTCCGGACCCAATCTCTGAGGACGACTGCTGGGCTCCCTCTGTGGGATCCAGTTGCTGTAAAAGTGTTCCCGAATTTCACCCGGGTGGTGACTCCATTCTCCGACCTAAGCCTATCAAGGCCCAAAGTTGTATTCCTAGTGGGCCCTGAGCCCGCACAGTGCCGTGATCGTCGAACACTTGGGCGCGCGCTGAACCCCGCTGCCTACACATACATTCTTTTATGTCCACAGTATTTGCATTAAAACTTGATGTCCTTTTGAAAGAGATGCATGAACCCCTGTATGTTGCTATACCATTTAGTAATTTTATAGAGGTGAGATTGGCTTTTCCTTCATGTTATGTGGTGGTTGAAGGAAGGGAATTAGTACCAGACTTGATGGTGTTACCAGTTTTGTGTTTTGACATCAATTTGAGTATGGATTGGTTATTAAATCATTATGCCACTCTGGAGGGCCAAGAAAAGAAAGTAGTATTTTAAATTTTAGGTGATATAGAGTTTTGCTTTGTGAGAGACAGATAAGCCATTCTATCCAATTTGATTTATGCTATTACTGTGCGAAAGTTGCTTAGGCATGGATGTCAGGGATTTTGCATCAGTTAGAGATCTTTCGGTGGAGATTAGTAGTGTGAAAAATGTCCTAATAGTGAGAGAATTCCTATATGTGTTTCCTGAGGAGTTACCAGGGTTACCACCTGATAGGGAGATTGAATTCTGCATTGACTTGGTTCCTAGTACTACTTCTATATTAATGCCACCTTAAAGGATGGCGCTTACAGAATTAAAAGAGTTGAAAGAACAACTTTAGGAATTGCTTAATAAAGGCTTCATCAGACCTACTACATCACTGTGGGGTGCATCAGTTCTATTTGTGAAGAAAAAATATGGTTCACTCTAGTTGTGTACTAATTATCGGTAGTTAAATAAGGTGATTGTACATAATAAATACCCACTTCCTTGAATTGATGATTTGTTTGACCAATTATAAGGTGCTAAATGTTTCTTTAAGATTGACCTAAGGTCAGGATATCATCAGTTGAGGATTAGAATGGAAGATATACCTAAGACTGCCTTCAGGACATGGTATAGTCACTATGAGTTTTTAGTAATGTCGTTTGGCCTTACTAATGCTCTGACAGCCTTTATGGACCTAATGAATCGGGTCTTTAAGCCTTTCTTATATCATTTTGTCATTGTATTTATTAATGATATTTTGGTATACTTTAGATCGGAGGAAGAGCACGTTTATCACTTAAGAATGGTCTTGCAAACATTGAGGGAACATCAGCTTTATGCTAAGTTCTCTAAATGTGATTTTTGGTTATAAAGTGTAGCATTCCTTAAATATATTGTGTCCAAGGATGGAATATAAGTAGATTCGTAAAAGGTGGAAGCAGTTTTGAACTGGGAAAGGCCTAAGACAGTCATAGAGATACGAAGCTTTTTGGGTCTAGCAGGGTACGATCGAAGATTTGTTAAGGACTTTTCCAAGAGAGCAGCCCTATTGACTCGTTTAATCCAAAAGAAGGCTAAGTTCATTTAGTCAGATGCGTGTGAAAATAGCTTTCAGAAGATTAAGGAGTGCTTAACCACAGTGCTAGTATTGGCTTTACCTTCGGGTAATGAAGGTTTTGCAGTGTACTGTGATGCTTCCAAAGTTAGTTTGGGGTGTGTTTTAATGCAAAATGGAACGGTAATTTCTTATGCTTTTAGATAGTTAAAGAAACATAAGCAAAATTACCATACACATGACTTAGAAATGGCAACAGTGATTTTTACATTAAAGATTTGGAGGCATTACTTGTATGGAGTGACATATAAAATTTATATGGATTATAAGAGTTTGAAGTACATTTTCCAGTAAAGGGACTTAAATATGAGGTAGAGGAAATGGATGGAACTATTAAAGGATTATGATTGTTCAATTCAATATCATCTAGGAAGAGCTAATATGGTAGCATATGCTTTGAGTAGAAAGTCTTCAGGTAGTTTGTCTCGTGTTAGTACAGAAAGGAGAGCTGTGATTAAAAAGTTGCATTATCTGATGGATTAAAGGGTGTTCTTCAAGATTTTTAATGCAGGAGTGCTTTTAACTAGTATTAGAGTTCACTCCGTGCTGCTCGATAGGAATAAGGCAGCCTAAAGCTGAGATCCTAAGTTTCAAAAGATTATAGGAAATATCCATAGGGGATGGCCAACAGATTTTGCACTCGATGAAGAGGATATCTTTAGACTCAATGGTAGGTTGTGTGTTCTCGATGTATAGAACTTAAGGTAGGAAATTTTAATAGAAGCTCATTATACAGCATATAGTGTACATCCTGGTTCAACTAAGATGTAACAAGACCTTAGGGAAATTTATTAGTGGAGAAGCATGAAGAAGGATGTGGTAGATTTTATTTCTATACATTTGACCTGTTAACAAGTGAAGGAAGAACATCAAAGACCTTTAGGTAAAATGTAGCCACTTCCAATTCCTGAATGAAAATGGGAGAGAATTACTATAGACTTTATGGTTGGACTACCTCGGTCTTAAAAGCAGCATGATTCTATTTGGGTGATTTAAATGTCAACACATTTCTTGCCAGTAAAGACTACTTATTCAGTGTTTAAGTTGGCACAAATATATGTCGAGCAGATTGTACGTCTTTATGGAGTTCCAATTTCTATTATTTCTGATAGGGGAGCATAGTTCACATTTCGATTCTCGAGGAAGTTATTAGAAGCTTTAGGTACTAGACTTGATTTTAGTACTGCTTTACATCCTCAAACTGATGGACAATCAGAGAGGATAATTCAGACTTTGGAGTATATGCTTAGGATGAGTGTCATTGATCATGGTGGTAATTAGGATCGACACTTACCTTTAATTGAATTTGTGTACAATAATAACTATCATAGTAGCATTGGTATGGCGCCTTATGAGGCGTTGTATGGAAAGAAGTGTAGATCACCCTTATGTTGGGTTGAGATAGGAGAGAAGCAACTGGAAGGTCCTGAAATAATTAAATATACATCTAAAAAGGTTACTTTAATTAAGAAGAGGTTAGAGATAGCCTTTAGTAGGTAAAAGAGTTATGTTGACCTGAAACGCAAGAATATGAAGTTTCAGATAGGAGATTTTATGTTTTTGAGGTTTCTCCTATGAAAGGAGTAATGAGATTTGGGAAGAAAGGAAAGTTATCTCCAAGGTATATTGGACCCTTCAAGATAATTGAGAGAGTTGGAGCGGTAGCTTATCACTTGGCATTACCACCAGATATAGCTCAAATTCATCTGGTATTTCATATTTCTTAACTCCGAAGGTACATCTCAGACCCCTCACATGTTCTTCAGAAATAAGGTGTAGAAGTGAGTAAGGACTTAAAGCCAATTTCCATTATTGATTTGCAGGTTCGACAATTATGGTTTAAGCAGATTCCTATGGTCAATATGATGTGGAGAAATGGTGGTGTAGAGGAATTCACTTGGGAAACTGAAAGCAAAATACGTGAAACTTATCCTTACTTATTTCCCCAGTGATTTTATTATTGTTATTATTTTATATTAATTCTTAAAATTTGAGGACGAATTTTTATAAGGGGGAAAATTGTAACACCCTATAATTTTACATAATTAAATATCAGCATTTTATTTTAATAATTACATCTTTATGTTTAACTAAAAATCTTGATTTGTTCAAGTTTTTATAATTTATTCACATTTCTTTATTTACAATAGAAGTAATATTTGATTATATAAGTTTGTATTGAAGGGATTAGATTTATAGGCAATCAAAAATATGAGAAATTTTAAAATTTTAATTGCATACAACTCTTGCATCAACACATACAACTTTTGCATGAACATATTAATCTATCAATGCCTATAGATCATATCACATAGAAAAATACATAGCTAAAACATGCATCAAGAACAATATTTCAATAACAAACAACCAAGTTATGTCACCATACCATAAGACCTATTTGTTGGGTTCCGGGTCGCATACACGCAGCGGAAAAATAAAACTTTTTGACCCTAAGAACCCCCACCAAGATCCAAGTAGTTCAGATTAAATCAATTGAGTCTAGAATCTTACCAAGACGAGTTCTAAGGCAATATTATAGGAAGGAAGAGAGGAAGTTCAGACCGGTGACACCCTACCTCGAGCTTTTTCATTTTCTTCTTTCGGATTATAGACGCTACTATAAAGCACCATCCTCTACTGGTATCCACACGAACAGATCACCCCAAAATGATGTTGGTGTGCTAGAACCTTTCCTCTCAATTTTCTCTCTGTGCTTTTTCTCAAAAAACGTATGTTTTTGTGAATGATAGATATGTAGAGAACTCACTTCTCAATTTTACCTTAAAACTCCTAAATGATATATCCATATATATATCTCCTAGGATTTAGTATTTCACAAGTACCAAAACTCTTTTGGTTTTATCATTATCCTTTATTTATATTTATATATATATCCTAAAACTATTTTAGATATATATT
>CATIWO010251112.1:0-15236 GCA_949673435.1 Macaranga tanarius | reverse complement strand
TTACTAAGCCCATTTGTTGGATAGATATGGGTGGGCCTTCTCTAATTGTGTAGAGAAGCCCATGAGCCCATAGCCTTAGCCCACATCCATTAAGAGTTAATGGATATCAAGGCTAAGGTTATCCAAGTTTCCAAATACCTCCCATTCACCATAAAGCCAAGCCATGCATATAGCTTGAGTGTGAGATACTCAAGCTATATCATTGCATGTGACTTGAGTGTTAGACACTTAAGTTGTAATAAATAAAATAATGTTGGCTTTACTTGAGTTAGTAGAGAGTGTGAAGACAACTCTCTCACTCCTTATGCATGTGACTTGAGTGTAAGACACTCAAGACATAAACTATTATCAAATTAGTTTTTGATATAGTTAGTGGAGTTTGTAGAGAGAGTAAGTAATAACTTCATTTGCACAAGTTAGAGAGCATTTTTTGATATCAAGCAAAAGGAGAAAAAAGGTTGAGAGAGTCTTCTTCCTTCTTCTTCTTCAAGTGTAGATAAATCAAAAATTACACAAGTGTTGTGTGCTTTCTAAAAGGTCCATCATCCATTGAAGGCTTTGTCATATACATCCTTGATTGATGAAGCTCTTGTAAGCATATTGGGTCTACAAGAGGGGCGTGTGGATTGAGCATCTCCAACCTTGGGAGTCTTCCTTACCAACCAGTGTGTATCAAGCTAGAGGCTTCACATTTGGGGAGCTTGGAGCTTGTAGATCAACACTAACCAAAGCTTATCGAGCATTCTACTAACTAAGAAGTTATGTAAGTGTTACTAAATCCCTTAGTTGCTAGGTCTTATTTTTAGAAGCATGACTTGGTTGACTTGTTGATGGCATGTTGTTCTTAATACATGTTTTGCTATGTAAGAGTGCATGTGATAATATCTATGGGCATAGAAGTATTTTTGTTTGATGCAAATATCACATGCAATGAAAAATTTTAAATTCCACATTTTCATTGTTCTCCCATCACACTTTCCTTCAGTTACACAGCTCTTTTTATTCATTTTCGTCTGACGCCCGAAGCTGCTACACGGCTTTTTTTATTCATTTTCACTTGATGCCCGAAGTGGCTATATGGCTCATTTTATATATTTTCGCCTAATGCCCGAAGTGGCTATATGGCTCATATTTGTTGATTTCGCCTGATAGCCGAAGCGGCTATACGTCTCAATTCACCCATTTTTTAGCCAAACATCCGAAGTGGTTATATGGCTCAACTCATTTATTTTTACCTGACACCGGTGGTGGTGATAAGACGTGTTCCTTCTTTCGAAGCCTCTTGGTTCGGACACCAAGGTTGGACGATGGCCCCAAATTGAAGCCTTTTAGTTCGGACACCAAGTTGGACGGCGACCCCAAATTGAAGCCTCTTGGTTTGGACACCAAGGTAAGACGGCGATCCCAAATAAGAAACCTCTTAATTCGGACACTAAGATAGGACGACGACTCCAGAAGAAGCCTCTTGGTTTGGACACCAAGGATGGACGGTGACAAAATCACGCCTCTTGGGTTGTACCCCAAGGATAATGGTGTATAAATCAAATCTCAAGATTCAAGAAGCCTCTTGATTCGGACACCAAGGTTGGACGGCGACAAAACCACACCTCTCGGGTTGTACCCCGAGGACGACGGTGCACAAATCGAATCTCAGTATTCAAAGATATCCTCTTGTTTTACTTCGAAGATTGAAATCTTTCTTCGTTATTTGCATTTTTTCTGCATTTTCATGAATTATTGTAATACTTGCATATGCTTTTTCATAAATCTCATTACATTACTTACATTTCAATTTTTGAAAAGTAGGGGGGTACACTGTGGACACATAGTTTTGGTCTGGCCCACGAGGCAAAAGCCCAATGATAAAAATTATAGAAAGCCCAACTCAGCAAAAGAATTGGATTCTAGCCCAATTATGAGAGACCCAAACACACTTTCCAAACCCACTAAACTAAGCCCATCATACCAAACCCATCAGAGCCCAAATGAACCAAACCCATCATAGCCCAAATAATTAGCCCAGCCCACGGAATTGCTTCACAGAGACATCGCCTTAGTGAAACAAAGTCGACGCCTCTTCATCTTAGAGGTGTCGCCTAATAAAGAGCAGAAAAAAATAAATGCTCTTTAATTACTGAACGTGGGTTTTCTATGTTTTGTAACTCCTCTCCCACGTACATGGAAGAGGAGAGGGACGTGATTAATGAGCTTGAATGAGGGGAGAGGGCTATAAGTGAGGGGAATTTATCTCTGTAGGGGATTGGTTTTGGTGGGAAGAAAACACATAAAAAAAGAAGAAAAAAGATAGAAAAAAGAAAGAAAAAACGAACCAAAAAAAAAAAGAAGAAAAAAAATTGCAGAGAGAGGGGAAAGATCAGAATCCAAGAATTCCTAAAGTTTGAGGGTGTTTCAGAATCAAATCTGAGGGCCAAACTATTTTCAACTTGATTCTTCAGTAAATTTTCCTCCCCTTTTTTTATACTATGTTTTTATATTTTTTTAATAATTTTCTTATAGTTTTTTTTTTTATTATTTTCATTGTGTTGTTGTTGTGAGATTTTTAATAAGTCTGTGTTAATTTGTGTTGATTTGTGACCTTATTGTAAGGAAAATTGAATAATTAAAAAACTAATTTTGATCTGTGAAATATTTTTGAAGTTGCAGAGCCTATAAAGGCGACGCCTCTTTGTAGAGACGTCACCTCTGTATACAAATATGTAATTATATTTTTTTTCTGACCGTTGTTATAAAGGTCGCTGTCCTATTAAAATTAAAATTTGAATTTAATAGAAGCGTGGCCTCTATGTTTGCTTTTAAATTTCGGCCCATCAACATAATAAGTTTTCCTAAGTGAAGTGCATGGTAAAGTCACTTCTTTTATTTTATTTTTTTATTTTTATTTTTTACTTATTTGTTATTTATTTATTTATTTATTTGCATTTTATTTTGTAGTTTTATTTTTTTATTTTATTTTTTTTTCTTTTTAACTTTATTTTTCCTCTATTTTAAATTTTTATTTAATATTTTATTTGTTTATTTATTTTTGCTTTATTTGTTTGTCTATTTATTTATTTATTCATTATTTGGTAATTATTTATTTTCGGCTTATTTATGTTGAGAAATATTTTATTTTATTATTTAATGGTGATTTTATTAGGCATGCATGATGTATATAATTAATTAAATAATTATTTGTTAAGTTAATTAGGTTATGTGATATTGTGAAATATTTTAATTAATTTTAGATTTAATTTTTATTTTGATTAATCTAGATAGAATTTAATTATTGGTTATTTTTATTTTGTATTAACTTTTGTATTTTTTATAGGTTATTTGCTTTTTGAGGGATTTAATTTATGATTTGTTTTGCAGACCTAAATATTAGATAGCCCACGGGCTATATTTATTTGTTTAAGTTGTGGTTTGTTTACAATGAGTTGTAATTCATTTCTCATCTCTCCTTTCTTTATGTGTTTTTATTTTTGATTGTTTTGATTATTATTTTTGATGTCTATTGTGAATTGTGATGTATGTGAATGTATGGATTAAGGCCTAAAATTACATAAAAATGGACTAATAATCAAACTTGGGCTAAAATATAAATTTAGAAATTGATTGAGGTCCATTTGCATGTAATTAAAGGAATAATTAAATAATTAAAAATAATAAAACATAAAACACAAACGGAGGCCGATCGCAAGGTCGGGTGGGCCATTCAGAAGCCCATACCCAGTTTCTGAACCCAATCTCTGAGGACAGTTGATGGGCTCCCTCTGTGGGATCTAGTTGCTGTAAAAGTGTTCCGAATTTCACCCGGGTGGCGACTCCATTCTCCAACCAAAGTCTGTCAAAACATTCAAGTTGTACTCCTAGTGGGTCCTGAGCCCGCACAGTGCCGTGATCGCCGGATATTTGGGCGCGCGCTGAACCCTGCCGCCTACAGCGGTAAAACATAAGTTTTTTTTCCATGTAAAATGGAGCTAGTTTTATTATTTTCAATAATAATAATAATAATAATATAGCATTTCAAAAGCATAAAAAGAAAACTGTTTGATTTGAAACTCTATTTTTTCAAATAATATAGGTTGAAAGTCCTCTTATTGCTTATTAAACTATTTAGATTGTCATATTATAAATGGTAATATTGAAATAATATTCATATTATATATAAATATATGAATTGAACTTTTTAATCAAATATTTTTATTAAATTTTTATAAATTATTTTAACTTATATAATTCTTTTCGTAAATATTTAATGCAGAATTAAAAATTTATACACCTTTGATAAATGGATCAGAATCAAGATATCATTTTAATCTTAAAAATCAAATCTTAGCCCTTTTTTCATTTTTTTTTCTATATTTTGTTTCTTTTTTTTTAGTTTGTTTCTATATCAGCTTTCTTAAGTTTTATTTACTTTCTCTGAGTATTTTGACAATTTCTTATGTGAAAGTTGTTAGATTATTCTTTATAAAAAACACCTTTATTTTTTAAAAAATTGTTATTCATTTTTATATAAATTGTTCCGATTTAAATGTCGAAATTTCAATTTGTGGCTCAAAAATAGTCATCACATGAAGCACATATCTTACTAAATTACAAAAGTTTATTACTCTATTAACAAAAGTAGAAAATGTTAGAACAAAAATATCCACAATACAAGTGAAAATTTAGACTTTTGTATTTTTACCTATATAATTAATTATACTTTATATATTACAATATATTTCATATATTTAAAAATAATAAATTACTAATTTTCTCAAAATAATTATATTGACACCACCCATTTATAATACCTCTCCCTCTACATATATATACATACATATAGCCAAGATTTTATTTTATTTTATTTTATTTTAGGCATCTGGCCAAGATTTAATGCTTGATCCTCAAGCTTGAAACTGGATTGGCCCAATTTTTTCCTTTTTATTTGGTTTTAAAGTTTTTATGTAATAAGACAAAAATAGCTTGGCTTGTAAAACCGACTTATTATATATATATATATATTAATGGATTAAGATTTCCTAATCCTCTTAGGACACGGTATTGTGAATCTTTACCCTTTCTCTCTCTATATAAACATAAAAATCTCTCGAACTCGGTCCCAATCCAAATCCAAAAACTCGATCAATTTGCGTCTTTGGAGACTCAAAAAAATGGCAAAAAATCCATTGACATGCGTAAACAAGAACACCCAGATGAAGAAAAAGAAGAACAAGAAGAACATCATCACCCCTTTGTCCCATTGGGAGCTGGATGCTGCTATGCTTCTCCTGCAACTACGCAACAGGCACAACCACAACCACCAGCAGAAGAAGATGGTGAAGAACAAGAGAAAACAGCATGGAGGCGAAGGTGGTGGAGGTGGCAAAGAATATCGTAAAAAAGAAGAGAAAGGTGATAATGATACTACTATTGATCATGCATCATCATTGTCTTCTTCTTCTTCTTCTGTTGTGTTGAATGAGAATTTTGGAAAAGAAGAAGAAGAAGATGGGTATCCAAAGCGAAGGATAAAGAGAAGTAGATTGATTGATCATATTTACAAGTCTACTCAACCCATTACTTGCTAGAACAAGAACAAGAACGAGAAGAAAAGAGGGATTGATGGATATATATCCATTAGTGTACATAATCATCTGTTTCTTTTTTTTTTTTTTTTAATCCATTACAAAGGGTCAATGACCAGAAAGTTTTGTATCTAATTATAAGTTATAAATATATATATTTATAGTTTCTGATGAATTTGTTAGGTCTCAAGATTTTTTTTTTCTGAGATGTGAACTTTCCAGCATTTGCATGTTATGTTGGAAAATGGTTGAAGATGGACATTGAATTTGTGCACGACAATAATAAACTTTTTATTTTTCTGCATAATTTCAAGCTTAATTTGGCCAAGAAATAACACTTTTCTTTGGGTTTTGTTCCCAATTAAAGGGAATTGAGCTCCAAATATCAACTGGGAAGTAAAGAAATTTTTCTTTTTTTTTACAAGAGATGCGATGATGTTCAGATATAAATTTCTTGCATGAAAATTTAGCTTTGTATCTTACTATTGGAGGATCATTTTCAGTATTTTAACTCAATTAGACTTGTTTGTATTCACATTTTCTTATTTATTTTGTCTGTGTTTTTCTAATTTTCCAAATGAGTTATATTTTTGTTATTTTATTTTTTAAAAAAGCAAAAAAAAAAAAAAAAAAAATTCATAACTCAAACAAATATGCAAAGATACCCATTTTCTTAGAATATACTATCTGAATTTAGAAAAAAGAAATAACAATTAGAAAATGAAAATAATACTAAACCCAGAAATGTGTATGCTAAAATATTGATTGTTCAATATTCAGTTATATTTGAGCAATCAAATAGCATATTTACCAAGCCAGTGTCAATTTTTTTAATCACTGAAGCTACAAAAAAAAACGGAAATAATTCATCCCAGCTTTTGCTAAACCTATACATTCATGTTGCTTTGAAGTGGGCTGTTGATGAGAATGCAGCTCCTATAATTTTACTGCACTTTAGTAATTGTAAAAAAATTCAACACCAAGCTGAATGAACAATAAAGTCAGCAATAGCATACCGCTGTCTCAACTCATGCTATCCTAAATTACAGTTTTATGCCAACCTCAATGGCAAGTGAGGCTCACTCTAATAATAGATGGGAGGGGGAAATGTGAAGTGAAAATCTTCATCATATCACAGTGTTACCATACGCATTTTGGGAAGGAGGTACACTAGCAACAGACATATTGTATCATCAACAAAATGAAACTTCAACCACATTTGCCTAAATTATATCTTTAAATACGACAAGGCAAGTAATTCTTTGCTTTTCCTTTGTCTGCCCAAGCAGGGTATCAAAAATCATCCACAAAATAGAGATTTTTCTCCAAACCTCAGGAAACAACAGCCATCAGAATCTGCTCTCAAATCATATATCATAATGATTTCAGTGATAAAGAAAAGATTGTCACAGCCCTAGCACAAGTATACATGAGAAAAAGCGATGGGAAAAAGAACAAAAAAGACTAATTCTCTACGAGGAAAAAGAAAGAATGAAGATTAATTCTCTATGATTCCTTGCCACACATCCATGCTCTGAACATCTTCCTCATGTTTTCTCTAGCCATCTAAATGACAAGGATATTCAAAATAAGTTATTGAAGTATGATTTCAATGCTCAAGGTGGAACACATATTCAGTCAACCGCTGTAGTTTACTGGAATCCAGTTTCTGCTCTGTCACAATTGGCTGCTTCTTCACAGTTAGCATTCGAGATGCAGGATCAATAATCCAACCTTGCTGCAGCACATCTGCATATAAAAGCAAGGATCTCATTAACAAGAACAAATAAATCATGACACGTGGTTTAGCAGCAAAGAGAGAAACAGCTACTTGAAACCTTTAATTTTTTGCTACTATATCTTTAATTAAACAATCCATCAATTTTCATGATAAAAGACCCACCAAAATTTCTTAGCCCAATTCTGAGACCTTACTATCAATTATCAGTGTAAGAATACCAAGAAAATATCACGAATCACAAGCATATGCCATGCCTTTTTACCCCACTGGCCATAGTGGTTACAGTTTAACATATGACAAGGAACGTAAGGGATGGAAGGAATTTTTACAATCATTAGATCCTTATAAAAGGCCTCAGATTCTGTTAAAATGTGTTGCTCTAATTATCAACAAAGCTAGTAACTAAATGACATCTTATATGCCCAGCACCATAATCAAGAAATCAGGAAAGGCCTCTTTTCTAAACACTAAATCAGCCCCAGAGAGTTAATGTCCCGGTGAAGCTGGAGACATCTTGAGTGGTTAATGCCATATTAAGTCTGTTTGAGCATCCTTATTAGTCGCCTAGAACATTTCCAGCCAAAAACCAAATCTAGTTCAGTGAACTTCTACAATGAACAAAAAATGAGATTGTGCCAACAACGCCTCGTTGTTGGCAGAAATGAAGATGTTGAAAGTAAGATAGCTGCTTGAAGCTGTGCAGTCTCTTGCATCTTTCTTGTTCCCTTATGTCTTGTTTCATACAAATCTCTCCCTCTCCCCCTTCATATTTTTTGGTGTTTGCTTGCATTTCTGTATGCATATTAACATATATTGACTAAAATTTTAAACCGCCAGCCACATAACCTAAAGCCCAAGAGCGGTTGAAATGACATGCTCAACCCATAAAATATTAAAAAAAAACCATCTATAAATTGATTTTGATAGTGCTTCTGTTTATTGGATGCTTATCGGACAGATAACACAAAGTCACAAAGGAAAAGGACAATCTTACAGTTGGCAGCATCATCTTCATTCATTCCCAGAAAGAGAGCTGCGTCTTGGATGCTTATTGTTGAATAAGCAGACAACAATAGCTGAAACATCCTCTTGGTGTAAAGCTCTGCAAAAGAGAATATGATAAACAGGTAATACACTGCCAACAAGCTGAGCAATTAACAGTACAACACTGATGATTTCATATTTAATGATGAAGAAAATGAACATATATTGAATAATTATTAAACCAGTTCCCTTGTTTTGCTGCATGAGACTTCCACCAACATCGATCATTTGGTTGCACTTAAATTGCTTTAAAAAATACAAGAGCATGTTCAAACTAGGACAAAATTACGAACAATTTCTACTTTTGCAGTTCCACAAATTTTCCTTCTATAAAATAAAAGTTCAGTGTCGTATACTTTTTGATAGGTGTGAGCTTTGTTCTCATGTTGTAATGATTAGCATTATCATATTGTTTAGTAAATAAATCTCTCAAACATGAGGGCATCGATGATAATTGCAGATCCTTTTTTTTTTTAATTGCAGTCATCTTATTGGTACCTAAGAGTTCCCTACCACCATGTGAAGAAAGAAAACAAGCTCTTTTTAGATATATTACGTATAAGGTGAAGGAAGAAAATTTTTTTGCAATAATAAGGAGCAACTAGTGGTTGGTGAATTTAAACTAGATTTTTTTTTCTCCAGAATAATTGAAGAAAAATATGTTAGGGTGAATGAAATCATTATTTGAGAAAGGGGAATCTTAAACATGAGGTTACTTTTGTGGCTAGACTTATGAGCCTCCAAGTTACAGTAGAGCACCATTACACAAGAAGCAGGGGTCATCCTCTAAAACCATGTTACAAATTGCTAACATTAATTGTTCTAAAACAGGAATCTGGATCAGTCATTGCCAGTTTAGACAGCACAATAGGCAGCACACTATTAACATCATCCTTTTTCCAAAAGAATTAATGGTAATGAACACTCGTTTATAACCAGTAGCAGAACTACTAGCTGTATGACTTCCTTATCCAACTTACATCAATCATAGCGTTCTCATGATCATAAGTTCAGCAACACATGGACACATACTAAAACAAAAAGGGTGGAAACTGCAAAGCATAAAGTAGAAGAAGGCAGAGCACCCAAAAATTAACACTTAGAATCTCAAATTGCAAAAATTTGTGTTCCTATGTGAACACCAATTTATGTTCTGAAAAGAGAGTACAATGGACAAATTATCCAATACCTTGAATTGAATCGGGTTACAGCAAGAGATATGGAAACCTCACCTGAGAATGCAGCAACAAGAACCCGTGTTTCTTGACTCCAATCAAAACTGCGAAGAGCCTGGTGCACACCAGCATAATCACGTGTCCATAATCTCTGACCAATTCTCCAGGTTGCAACCACTTCTGGTTGATTTTCTTTAACAGATGAAGGAATTGATTTCCACAGGAATCGGGCACTATTGCTGCATTATCATCACATCAAAATCATAAACCCCTAAGCAAATACCAAACAAAAAAACTCCTAAATAAAGCTCACCAAAGAATGCAAAACATCACTGCACTAAAAAAAAACCCCTTAAAAGCACAAAAAGAGAAACACCAATCTGTGATTTGGTGTTCATTCTAAAATCCCAAACATCCAAAACCCACATCTCCGAAACAACAAAAGAAAATAAACAAAACTCCAACACCCTAATAATAGAACAGAAAAATCTAAAATTGCAAAAAGAAAAAATCCCAAAATTTTAAAAACTCAACTTTTTATTCCAATAAGTGGAAAAACCAACAAAATAAACTTACATATCATTGACATAAACGTGGCCTAGAAGATGAATAGAATAAGGCCACTCGTCCTGAAACGGAAGTCCTTCTGCTGCAAACTGAAACAAGAAAAAGGAGGATTAGGGTTTTGATTAATAATGAAAAGGGTATTTGAAAACATTAAGAGAATTAGAAATTATTTCCAAAAGCAACGATTGAAAAAAGAAGAAGAAGAATAAGAAAATCACCTTGAGCATGAGTTGATCGCAGATATCTGAAATTTTATCGTAGGATTTGGAGGCCAATGCTTCAGTGAGAGGAGCGAAATCCATGGCTGCCTGCTTCTGTTTCAGCTTCAGTTTCAGCTTCTGCTTCTGCTTCTACTTCTACTGATAGAGACTATCGAGAAAAACAGAGAATTTTCGATTAGGAACAAATAAATTAACCAGCGCAGTCTATTTTCTATACGCTAAATTTCATGAAAAAAATTAAGGCAAAGGTACTTTTACAACCCTTATGTTTATACCGAGAAGCACATATGCCCCTTACGTTTTTTAAGATTATTTAAGCACAAAATTATATTTTCTCTGTCACATTAGCCCCTCTACGAATAGCACAATTTGACGGTATTAAAATCCATTCAACAAATGTTCAAAAAAAAAAAAAATCCATTCAACAGTGCTTATGTAGTCACTATCCATTAACACCACCGCCGCCCACAACTAGAGCTGAGCATGGGTCTCGAAGAATCTGAACTGTTTCGAAAAATTGAACTGAAAATCTCCGTTGACCGTTTGACTTTCTCCAAACCGAACTATCCTGAAAATTTTTATTGGGACGGGTCCGGAGATGTCCGGAGATTTTGAATTCTCCGAACCGAAATCCGTCCCGAACTGCTCCGAATTGTACCGAACTGAAAAACCGAAACTAGAACCGATTTTTTAATAGAATTATAGTGTGTATATATATAGTTTCAATTTTTATGTTCATTTTATTAATATTGAACCTACTAATTTAACATTCAATCTAAAATAATAAATATTAATTTAATTATTTAAAATAAAAAATTTCAATAATCAATTAAATTATTTTAAATCACAATAAAAAAAATATTAAATTAGTAAATAGCATTTCAAAATATTATAATATAATTTATGTTGAAAAATTTAAATTTATCTTCAATAATAAAATGATAATGTAATATACCTTTTAATAGTTATGGGGTTGTTATTATTATTCTATGATATATATTATTTATATAAATGTTTTCATAAAAATATTTAATAATTATATGGTATATTAGAGTATATTGTATATATGTTAATAAAATTTTTATAATAAAAAAATAATGATAAATAAAACTATTAAAAATTATTTAATTTTATAATGAAATTATGAAATGGTTTGTAGTTTAGCAATTTGATTTGAAGTAAATCTTTATTTGTTTTTTTAATTTCGGAGAAGAACCGATATCTGAACCGTATTGAACTGAATCTTCTAATTTTGAGAAGAATCGATATTCAAACCGAATTGAACCGAATCTTCTAATTTGGAGAAGAATTGATCTCCAAACTGAATTGAACCAAAATTTTTAATTTCCAAACTGTTTCGAACCGAAAATTTGGAGCAATTCTGGAGCTTTAATTTTTAAATCTCCGATAGTATAGAGTAATTTCGGAGAATTGCATTCTCAAAACCCAACCGGACCGTGCCCACCCCTGCCCACAACCACCAACATCACTGCCATTTCACTTAAAAACACATCGTTCTACTACTACTACCAGTCTACCACCACCCACACACTCCTTCAAAAAGCCCATCCCTTCTAGTATATACAAGCACCGATCTACAGTTCTATTAGAACTCTGCACTTTGATTGAAAAGCTGCACCAAATCATCTCTCTTGTAATAAAAAAAAAATGTCTCTACAACAAAGAGCCTTTCCAAACAAAGCTCATTAGTCTTTTCTGTAACTATGGTATCTTAACAGAAGCTACTTGTGTTTTTGAACCAATTGAAAATAAATTAGAAACCTTTTATCATACTATGCTTAAAGGGTGTATAATGAAGTCATCTTTAAACTCTGATGATATTAAACCTGTTGTTTATAATTTTACTTATTTATTGAAACTTTGTGGTGATAATTTTGATGTTAGAAGAGGTAGAGAGGTTCATGGACAATTGATTACTAGTGTTTGCATTGAATTCGTTTGCTATGATTGGGGTTGTCAATATGTATGCTAAATGTAGATTAATGGATGATGCCTATAAAATGTTTGATAGAATCCCTAAGAGAGACTTGGTTTGTTGGAATATGATTATTTTTGGTTATGTGCAAAATGGGTTGGCTAGAGTGGCATTAAAGTTGGTTCCAAGGATGTTGGAGGAAGGATATAGGCATGATTCGGTTACGATTGTTAGAGTGAGATTTTAAAACTGTGGCATGACAAGCATTACAGAATGAAAATTAGATAAAATGAAAAAAAAGGGACGAAAAATTGAGATGGAAGCGGTAGTTGAGTTGTTGTGGGCTTTTTGCCAAAGAGACAAAATGAAGAATGGTTGTTCCCTCTTTTCCCAAATTGAGAATAATTAAATTATATAATTTGGACTGGTAGAAAGAGTATAATTATGATCAAGTGATGAAGACATTGTTGCTCCTCGAACTGATTTTGCAACTCAGGTTGAGGAGGACGGTGGTGATGGGCAATGGATGAGAGAAGAAAGAAAAGAAAAGGAAATATTAGAGCTTTGACCACTTAAAACACGTGAGTGCTGTTGAATGGGTTTTAACACCGTTAATTGTGTTATTATTAGAGGGGCTAATATCACTAAAAAACATAATATTATGTTTAAATGGTCCAAAAAACAAATGAAAGGGGCATAAATGTACCTTTACCTAAAAATTTACTAATTTTTAGCCCTCACTTTCTGAAAGGTTATATTTTAATCTTAAACTTTTTTTTAGTGACATTAAACATTTGAATGATTTTTTTTTAAACATTGATATGTTAAAAAAAAAAATATTAAGTGAAACCAGCTAATCTTGTCCAAGAAAAAAAAGCTTGATAATTTAAATACATATAAAATAAAGTGCTAAAAGATTAAGTGTTAAATGTATAATATAATAAATATAAAATTTTTGAAGTATTGAATACAAATAATTGTTTGATAAGTATTTTTAAAAAATTATTAAAACCCTTCATACATGTAACTTACTATTTTAAATAAAAAATTTTAAAGAGATATTTTTAACTCGATAAATGAACTTCAAATAAAAAGAAGTTAATTTGATATATAAATTTATTAATCTAATTGGTAGATGTGTTAAGTATAAAGGTATAGTTTATGGTTACTTTATTTTTTACAAAATAAAATTTACTTTATTTACATTCACTGTTTGATGATTTTACACGCTCTCATCTAATAATGATAAAAACAAAGTGAATATAAAATAAATAAAAAATAAAGTAATTGTAGAATTTTTCAAGTATAAATATTGCAAATTGCTATTCTAGATAATTTTTTATTTAATTAAAAATTAAATTGGATTAATATTCTGTGGTTATTGTCTTATTGATATTTATAAATCGGTGGTTCGGATTTCCATGGTCTTATTGGTGCATGCCATTTGTAATATCAAATTGTCTTAATGATAAGTGGATAAGATGATAAATTAAAAATTATTAAACACTGTCGCCAAAAGCTTATAAATATATTTATACAGTAAATAAATATGAAAAATACAGAGATTTATTAGCAATTTTTTTTTTTTTTTTTTTTTACAGTTCAAATGTTATTTCGAAATCTAGTGCTGTCCTCCCAGCTATGAAGTGGATATGGCTAATGGTGATAACAGTAAAGTTTTGCTTGCATTAATGTAATTAGAACATCTCTTACGCAAGTTTCTACAATCTCTCTTAACAACAGGAGCACAATATTGTACTTGTCTCAGGAGGTTGCGAGAGGTTATATAAGATGGAATGCTTGCTGAAAGATAACCAACGTGAAACAAGTTTGAAATTTTCTCCATGGCAATAGCTAGAGGTCCTTAAAGTGCAAAACACCAGTAATGATCACATCCGATAACACCCCATTTTCTGTTAAACATTGAGCTCCATGCTTGGCAGGGTAATGGGAAGAATACATGTATACAAATAGCTTGGTAGAACTTATCACTTTCTGGGTTTTTGGAGTCGATGCCATATCAGATCAGCCCCTGCCTGCAATGAGATTAAAAATACATTACAAACAACAGTTGTGATCAGCAAAACAAGGGATTGTTTTCATTTAATTCATAAGAGTTCGAGCCATAGTGGAGATTTTTGCTGCCATTGTGATCCTCTCCAGATTGAACTGGATAAGTCCAAACCCAGTGGGATCTCAATAATGGTAGTTTAGAATAAAAAAAAAAAATCAAAATTGCTCCTTGTCTCAACCAAATATATGCCTGCATTTTAGCAGACATCTGGTATTATAATTGAATTCTAAGGAAACATGAAACTGAATGCCAAATCTGACAAAAGCATATATGCAAAGAACAGGACTGGAAGCTCCTATTGATGTAAGAATAGGTCTAAAGGCAATTCATGATGCTGCTGGTTGCTATCCTACACAAGGAACTATTCATGATCAAAATGAAAAAAAAGACCAAGTATGAATTTATGCTTAACTGAATGCCTCTTGCTGAATAACAAGCGACCAATGTACATTACCTCAGCTTTTATGAACTGTGTCAAGCGAAAACTGGCTGCAGCTGTTTAGCATCTGTCATCATGAAGTTTTTGGAGCATTATTTTCTTCTGCCTCATTTCCATTAGATATAATTCCATTCAAACATAAAGAGCCACTGAAGTTTCTTTAGTCACTTTCCAATACAGAAAAATCTGCAAAGAACACTAAGAACTGTGTAATGTCCCAAGAAAGAAACAAATGATGCAGATTTGCAGAATTCACCATACCCTCTTAAAAAAAATAAAAAGCGACAAGATCACAATAGGGCTACAAGTCATAAGAAGTTGATCAAGAGGTTGGCTGGATGATGAGAATTCTGCAACTTCCTCTTCCTTCTCATCAGGGGTAAAAAAAGTTTATCGTAGGGAAAATGGCTATCAGAAATTGAGGACGGGTTGGCTGGAAGATTGGAGTCCTGCATATTCCTCT
>CATIWO010251024.1:0-13155 GCA_949673435.1 Macaranga tanarius | reverse complement strand
AATAATAATTTAACTCTTAACAATTCCAATCTAATACTACATAATCAACTTCATACTATCTAATCAATTCCTTAATCATCCATTCGAAATGAGAATGATTAACTCCAATTAATATATATTTAATATAAATAAATATTCCTTAATTATCATTAACTTAATTTAATCCGGTTTAAGGACACGGATGTTACAAAGTTCCTAACCACCACAACTAGAGTATGAGACTAGCTAAATCAACTTCAATCAATAAATTAAATAAGGAAAATTCTTGCATGTAATATAAATACAAGCATCTTATTTTTATTCATCAAGTATAAAACAGCTTAATAATATGTCACATATCTTATCCTAAAGATATATTACATTTAGTGTAGACTATAAACAAAAAAACCGAGCATTTGATTAGTCATTTAAAAAGGTAACATTGAAAATTAACTAAATCAATTTGAAAACTAATCAATTAAAACAAGGATTCTGATAGGTGTCTCGGTCCGAGATTATCTCGGACCAGGACAATTATCAGATTGGTCCCCCCATTTTACATGGACAGTATAATTGGAGGGTTAAAAAGTAATTGTACACATAAAATTACCTTTTTACCCCTCAAAAATTTTATTTTCCCTTATAACAGGGGGCAAATTTGTAATTTGCCCCGCGCATTACCCTTAAAACAATTATTATTATGCTGATTTTTCTAAAAAAAAAAAAAAGTGTGCATATTATATAAGGTATGAGAATCTGAGAGTAGAGAATAGAGATGCAATGTTAAAACTATAAGCTCAAATAATTAAATTTGACCAGACTCTCTCTCTACTCTCTAGCATATGCACAAAAATTTCAGGCGCATCACAATTTAAAAAGTTTGTTTTTCCAAGAATTTTAGAATTGATAATAGAGATGCAATGTGCAAGGAAATCACATGAAGGAATTATTAGTCTTGTAGATTATACATGTCTATTGGAAGCTTGCATACGGTCAAAATGCCCGTCTCAAGGCAAGCTAATTCATCAAAATCTCATCAAAAACCATTTTATACATGGTAATGACACATTTTTCAGCCAAATTATTGAAAAACTCACCCATTTTTATTTAGTATGCAATGAGATTCACTATGCACGCTACCTGTTCGATAAAAGTCCCCAAAAGCCCAAAAAAGTTGTGATATGGAATATGCTGATAAGGGCATATGCCTGGAATGGACCCTTTAGTGAATCTATTAATTTGTATTATAAAATGCTTGAATTGGGTATCCAGCCTTCTAAATTTACTTACCCTTTTGTTCTTAAAGCATGTTCTGCTCTCCAAGCTATTGAAGAAGGCAGAGAGATTCATTTACACGCTAAAAGACTCAAGCTTGATTCTGATGTTTATGTTTCTACTGCTTTGGTTGATATGTATGCGAAATGTGGGTGTTTAGATGATGCAGAGATGGTATTTAGTGACATGCCTTATAGAGATGTTGTTGCTTGGAATTCTATGATTGCTGGGTTTTCTCTGCATAGAGTCTACTGCAATGAGACCATTCAGATGCTTGTCAGAATGCAGAAGGATTTCATAACTCCTAATGCTTCAACAATTGTTGCTGTTCTTCCAGCAGTTGGTCAAGCTAATGCTTTGAGTCATGGGAAGGCAATGCATGGTTTTTGCATAGGGAGGGGCTACGTTGATGATGTAATGGTTGCAACCGGGCTTTTGGACATGTATGGGAAGTGCCAATACATAGCTTATGCCAGAAGAATTTTTGACATGATGAGCACTGTTAAGAATGAGGTGACCTGGAGTGCTATGCTTGGTGCCTATGTTACGTGTGAATTAATGAGGAAGGCATTGGAATTGTTTCAGGATATGATGAGGATAAAGGATGCTGCAGTGATGAGCCCAACAGAAGTAACTCTTGCTACTGTACTTCGAGCTTGTGCAGTATTAACAGATGTGAGCAGAGCGAGATGCTTTCATTGTTTCACAATCAAATCAGGGTTTATTTCGGATTTAATGTTGGGCAATACTCTACTTTCAACGTATTCAAAGTGTGGGATTGTCAGTGATGCAATAAGATTCTTTCATGAAATGGAATTCAGAGATTCAGTTTCATATAGTGCTATAATATCAGGATGTGTGCAGAATGGTAATGCAAAAGAGGGTTTACAAATGTTCCAAAGAATGCGATTGTCTGGGATAGATCCAGAAGTGGCAACCATGGTAGGAGTCCTGCCAGCTTGTGCTCATTTGGCTGCTCTACAGCATGGTTTATGCTGCCATTGTTACGCAGTTATCAAGGGATTCACAACTGAACTAACTATTTGGAATGCTCTTATTGACATGTATGCAAAGTGTGGAAGGATTGATACTGCTAGGAAAGTTTTTGATACGATGCATAAGCGAGATATTGTATCATGGAATGCAATGATACTTGCTTATGGAAATCATGGACTAGGTGTCGAAGCACTATTGTTGTTTGATAACATGCTGGCAGATGGTTTAGAGCCAGATGATGTGACTTTCATTTGTCTCCTATCTGCTTGCAGCCATTCAGGACTTGTAAAAGAAGGTAAACAATGGTTTAATGCTATGAGTCAAGATTTTGGGATCATTCCTAGGATGGAGCACTATGTTTGCATGACTGATCTTTTTAGCCGGGCAGGGCATTTTGAAGAGGTATATAATTTTATTGAAGAAATGCCATTTGAGCCTGATGTTCGTATTTGGAGTGCCCTGCTTGCTGCTTGTAGGGTCCATAAGAATGTTGAACTTGGGGAAGAAGTATCAAGGAAAATCCAGAAGCTAGGACATGAAAGTACTGGAAACTTTGTTCTTCTATCAAATATGTATAGTACTGTTGGGAGATGGGACGACGCAGCACAAGTTAGGATCGTGCAGAAGGACCAAGGTTTTAAGAAAAGTCCCGGGTGCAGTTGGATTGAGATAAGTGGGGTTCTTCATGCATTCGTTGGTGGAGATAGATCCAATCCACAGTCACCTCAGATAAACGACAAACTTAATGAACTATTAGTGGAGATGAAAAGGTTGGGTTACCAGGGGGAGTCTAACTATGTTCTTCATGACGTTGAAGAGGAGGAGAAGGAACAAATCCTCCTTTATCACAGTGAAAAACTGGCCATTGCATTTGGTATTCTTAGTCTAAGCCCCAACAAGCCTGTCTTAGTTACTAAGAATTTGCGAGTTTGTGGTGATTGTCACACTGCTATAAAGCTCATCTCTCTTATTACCAAAAGAGATATTACAGTGAGAGATGCAAGTCGGTTCCATCATTTCACAAATGGAATTTGCAATTGCGGGGATTTCTGGTAAGGATGCGGAGGCAGATACTCTGGGACATTACCTACAGTATGCAAGCATGCTTTCATCTTACTGGCTATGCAATAACAGTTTTGCATCAGGTGAAATTCATTTAACATTAGATTGGCACTTTGATTCCACGTTTCTTTCTAATTATGAAAGACCTCATGACTGCACAATGTTACCATCATAAAACCAGAACAGCAATTTGCAATGTCAGCTAATTACATCAAAATGCTAGCAACTATAAATAATTTTAATCCGGTACAATCATATGTTTCAGTAAAATTGAGTTGGTTTTATTGTTAAAATTCAACCTCATTCAGCAAGTAATGGCAGGTAATAAGAATATTACTATCAAGAAACATTTCTTCTTTTGGTTTTGCCAACTCTGATCTTGCCATCTTGATATGATTTTTTTGACTCTGGTTATCTTTGAACAGCAGTTGAGGACAAATCGTCTTTTTTCCCCTGAAGAAATAATCAAGTTCACTGCAGAATCCGGACACTAGGGGAACATGGAAATCCAAAAACAGTATGTTTTCTTTCCCTTCATCTTTTCTGGAGCTTATGAAGCATTTTTATGTTGGGTACTCTCATGGTGCCTTTATGTGCCCATGCACCTTCAGATAGAAGTCTGCATTTTCCTGAATCTTATATTCCCTTCTTACTCTTAGTCAAAGCATACTCTCAATGGTAAGAAGAGAGACTGACACACATACACATAAGTTTACAAAAAGAGCATCTGAAATTTTTTTCCCTTTCATTTTAGGCAACAAACTCAAAAATGAAACAAACAAAGCTTCTAGAGAAATAAACTCTAGTACAGCACTTGTGAACATTTTCTGCAGCAAATGTCTTCCATATAAATGAATAAATGATTTTGGTGTTTCAAATCCAAAAATACATGTTCCGCATCACACCCCTTTCCCATTTACTGCTCTGTGCCCATCTTGAGTTCATCTTCTAGGCTGAACTTCTTATTTCTGGTTTAGATTTCTTTTCTGTTCACAAAGAAATACAGATCAGGAAATTTCTCTTTGAAACTACTAGTTTGCTTGAGACCAAATGAATATCAGGTTCATTTAGGCCCCTTTGGTATTCATTTTGTATATGTTTTTGGTTTTATCTTTACTAGGAAGATGTGCCTGTCCTTGCTCGAGGCCACCACGACTGTAGAAAGGATGGATAAGGTTGCATCTCTGATAAATAGCAAGATTTGTTTATTACTGTCAACAATAGAATAAAAGATAACATTCTGATTATTTTACTTGTAGGTATGAGTGTGGGCATTCTAGAATTCTAGTTGCATTAGTAGCTGTTTCTTATATATGTTGTAGAATTTTCAGATTGGTTCCTTTAGATCAAACCCATTTTTCAACTGTTGTTCAGGGGTCCTTGAGTACATTCACAGTACTATGAGACAGGTTTGTTAAATGGGAAGAGTGATGTTTAGAGTTTTGATGTGATTCTTGCAGAGCTCGAAATGAAGAAGTTGGTTGCACCACAAGGATCTTCCAGGAGGGACAAAAATATGGCTACCCATTTCACTTTGATATTGAGGAAGAACCGGGAATGAAGGAAAAGAAGAGCAGCTGATTGGAGTTTCTGAGCTCACAACTGTCGCTCCAGCGGATTTGAAGATGAAAAGGCAACAATGGAGGATGCTGAGAAGAAGCTGGAGGAATATTTAAATCTATGGAGGGGAATTCTACAACTCACTTGATGTCCAAGCGAACTTGCTTGTGCTTAGCTAAAACAGAAGTGACTTTGCGTAGTGTAATTGCTTTTCTTTGGGTTTAAGGGCACAACCAGCATTGCTGTCAGGTCAAAGTAAATATCAACAAATTGTATATGATCATGATATATGAATTTATTTTAATGTAAATTCTATAAGTTTAATTTATAAAATACTAATTAATTTCAAGTTACCAAATTTTCTCCATGCTATCGACTATTGAATACAAGTGAGCTACTACTGGAAAATTAAAAGTAATCACCTTATAATTTGCCACTACTTGTAGTGATGAAAAGGGATAATTTCAGAGTTTGATATTGCACAAATCAATCATATTAATCACGTATATCGCTTTTATGATTAACTTGCTTATGTAGTATTTGATGAAATTTAAGTTACGATTCATCACACTTACACCAGTTTTACAGAGCAGCGACTGCTGTTCAGTCTTTCATCCCAGAGTCAACAGTAAATATTTTCCATGTCTTCTTGCACTTTGATTTACTTGAATCTAAAAAGTGTGGCTTGATGCAAAATCATTATCAGTAATAGGCTAATAGCATAATGGTTCAACATGCATAATGTTCTCTGTAACTTTATGGCAATCTACCATTCAAAGAAAGGATGCTAGCAGTGTACAATTATACATTACATCGCACGTATGCACAAACATGACCGGTAGCACTTGAGTGAATAAAACAGCTAAATGAGAATGTAGATATCAACCTGATGAATCTACAACATAAGCAAAATTACATTACAGGGGAAAATATCAATGAAGAGCACTATATTACAACAATTTGCCAACCAGTTTCAATGCCATTCCTTTCACAACCCAAAACCAATAATTTACACCATTCCATCTCTCTTTTTCTTTTTTAAAATTCTCCTGTTTTTTTTTTTAAAAAAAAAACTATTTTGTAAGTTCTCTTTTGCATGTGTTTTGGGTTTTCCAGAGGAGAGGGGACTCAACTAGTCTCTGGTTCCAAATCTTCATCAGGCAATACTACAGTCAATAAGGAGTACTTAACCCGGAGAGAAATCCTGCCATTCTTAACAAGTAATCTTGCCCCAGACACAACCCAATAACCAGGAGAGTCCTGGGGCCCTCTTGTCATCTCTGTTGTGTCCACAAATTTCTGAAGCTTAGGGACCTGAACAGGAACTGCAGGGACCCAAGGAGTTGAGACTGAATTTAAATTCACATCAACTGGTCTTGGAGGTGGCATCTGAACTGATGTAAAGTAAGTTGAAATGAGGGCGTATTTTGCTGCCAACTCTGGTGATCCATCCCATTCTGGATGCTTTACAGCTGCCACTCCAGTCACAGTTGAGAATCGCAATCGTAGAAAGAGAATATTTTTCACAACTTGTAGCTGAGCTCCAGTTACTATGGAAAGTTCATCATCAGACTCAACAGGAGCTGTACAGACACGAGAGTAATTCTTCCATTGAACTTTCTCATAGTATTTCCGATCATATGACTCCTGATTAAAATTACCATTTGGATCATCTGCAAGATGGAAGACTTTTGGAAGAGATGAAAGGTGCTGCAAGTGAATGGCTAAGTGGTTGCTTCTTTTACCTTCTAAATAAAGCCGAAGGCCAGTCACTGGCCTCCTACCGACATCAACCTGCCAAGAAATTTAGAATTTCAGGTCTTAACCAAAAAAAAAAAAAAAAAAAGGCACACATAAAGCCAGTTAAGATATTTTCTATAACATCAGTTTATCAAGAGAGCAAAATAGAGTAGAACTAGCCAACCACCTAAAGGACAAAATGAATGTAGAACAGGAAAACCACCTACGACACATTCCATATCATGGAACCAAATTCTGTCCAAATAGTACAAGAACTTTTTGCCCCGAGGAAACAGAGAGAATGCTTGTCAAGCTATTAGGACATCTTTCTACTAAACAGATTAACTCGCTAGACATCTGTCCTTTTGATTCTTCACTCCAAAACTTCAGACAAGAAATGATTGCTATCCCATAACTATAAACAAATCATTTAAATGTAATACCACTCGAAATGTTACATTGCCACAGATGAAATCAAAACATTGGCATTCAATAATTTTCACCAGAGACACTAGATTGTAACCACAATGATAACAGGACAACTCTATGGTGAAAACATAAAAAATTTTACTAGGCAAGAAGTTATTATATTAGTAGTGTGATAATGTTCGCTGATAATTTAGAAATAAAAGGGAATCGACTAAGACAGGTAGCTAGTAAGGTCTGCTAAAAGCCAAAAACATTCCACCAAAAGTGGCCCTCACAAAAATTTAATTATAATAATTAGCGCTTGAGAAAAATGAACAATATGAATGCAGTTAGCAATGTTTGTTCAGAACTTCTTTATTTAGCATTGAAAGAGCTTCAATGTATTTACTGGCCCCACTGATACTGGCATGCTACTTTTAGCAGCTTGTAAGTCATCATGCAAACCTGAACGAGTTAGACTCAATTGTAACAGAACTACCAAAATCACTTGAAAGAAAATAATTAAAGGGTTTAATGTACTACTTGTGAAAGTTGAGGAACCTTTTATACTTTGGAATATAAGCTACATAATAAATAAAAAATTTCTGTTCACATTCTAGACTTATTTCAATTTAAAGATTGTTTCAACTCAATAAATTAATCCACCCTGTTAACATATAGTGCTGTGGCCACCCCTTCCATCAGGAAACTTCTCTATAATAGCAATTTCCATCCACGGAAATATCCATATCTTTCTATTTTTAAAGATTTTCCCGTAAATTCCAGGTTACAATAGCAAAGATATTGAAAAACGCTCAGCCTACCAGATTTGCCAACTTAAAAGATATTCTCATGGTTATAGCACAACATATGTATGTTCTATTCTTTATCACAACAATGCATCAGCAAGTGAGGAACAAACACACAACAATGGTCTCATAGCCATGTCAACCAATTTACCATTTAAGCAAATAAATTCAGTGGATGTAGCATTATCTAAATGTATTCTATTGCATGAATAAAATAACACATCATATAAACGTGTGAAAGTGAAACCTTTACAATCAGACCACCAGTACAGCTCTGTGAGAATGACAGCAACTAATCCATTAACATAAGAGGCCTTACCAGATTGGTATTAACGAAAAGCTTAGGCCCCATGAGGCTAAACCGTAAAGATGCTGTGCTGTATTGTTTCCGTTGTGGGCCGAGGGGAAGTTCCCTGAACATTGGCGCCCACTGTCTCGGCAGCTGAAATTCCAAAAACTGGTGCAGGTCTTCAATTGGAGGCTTATCTGTTAGCCATAAGCAAAATAATGGAAGTTATTTTAAATGATCTTCAAAATCTTGCAGCATAATGAGTATAGGAAAGATGGATTGCAATCCATATGAAGAGTTATCAACAAGCATCACATGTTAATGCTAAAAACTAAAAACACCTTGTGTGCAAAAAATGAAGGGTCCTGAAAAAGAACAAGTAGAGTATGCAATTGCAATACAAGGATCAAATTGGTCAGAAATAGAAGCAGCACTGACAAAATTACGAACTGAAGAATAGTATTACTCACGTAGTAGGTATAGATATATGGCATGGCTCAAAAATCCAGTTCCTGTGACTCCATTCAGTAGGGAGGTGACAGGGATGAAGGACATTGAGATTACGTCAGGCTCACATTGAACAGTGTGTAACCAGTCGCTATAGGATAGCACTTTGTTATCAATTCCACCTCTCCTTTTGTAAATTTTCACAATATCCTGCAGTTTTGATAATTACATGAAAATGAGTGATACCATATATAATATTGCTAAAGAAAGAAAGGTATATATATTTAAAATTTTTCAACAGAGGACTTTTGACTGGGGTACTTCCATTCAAGATCAAACAAATGGTAATAGGATATGAAATAATACTATGTGAGACAAAACACACGTCCTTGTGCGAATAAGACCTTGAAGGGCTGCCATCAACAAACCTCAGTTGCTGCTCCCTAATTTCCGACTGAAACAGAAAGATATGGCCAAATATGCATATTCATTTCTGTGCATGTGTGTCCCATATATAAGGTAGGATTTTAGAATAATGCATGTTATGTAAAGTAACAGCTACCATTACATTACAACCAGTTTCACAGCATATATTTGGGAGTCCCATGAGAAACTGTCCATTAAAGTTGTCACATCCTTTTGCAGGCCTATGCACTTTGCTGCTATGGCCATTTCAAATGTCAATTCAAATGTACCTGTTCTTTTTCAGAAGATAATTTACTAAAAACTTTATAATAGCACCAGCCACAGCCATTACTGTTAGATTATGAACTAAAACAGCTGAATTATTGTCGGATTCAAATCCCTGGTTTTACATTATAAAAATGACAAAATACTGGGCTGAAGACAGATCAGAATATATTGGAAACCAGTCTTGATCATTCCAATTAAATAATCAGGAAATGTATTACTTTGATACAATCCTGCCTTAAGAAGATGAGTATTACCTATATAAATTTTTTTGAGAGAACCATCAAAGCTCACAGTTATAGGTAGACAAACAGCAACAAATCATTATGAGACAGCATCCAAATCATCTCTCACAAAAGTTGAAAAATTGACCAGGCATATATAGAAAAATTTAGAATATCTTCAGCTACGCAAGACATTGCATTATCTCTTCAACAGCTGTATGCCTCTTGGCATCCAGTTCAGTCAACATTTCATAGATTAACATGAAACTATTCTGCATTTTATTTCCTAAATCCGAATGCGAAATCTTTTTAGCAACAAAGATTATCAAAGGACTCGTAATCCCCTTTGCATTATGGGGTTAAATATAAATCGTGCCTCTCCAATCCGTAATTAATAGCTCAGATCCTAACTCATCGACAGTGTATCTGTTCAATAATACCTCCATAACAAATTACTGAATAAAATTATTGAATGGATTTTACCATCTAATATGGACAGGGAGTTTCAAAAAAAGTAATGTACATTTTACTGGGGCAATGGTCACAAAACTAGTCTACCAGTCAATTAGATTTTGTGGCAATCAAAGAAAATGAAAAGAATAACTGAAATTAAAAGTTCAGTGTTCAAAACCAAACCAAAACAATGATAAAAATAATAAATTCACCACAGACCTCGTGATTCTGGAAAACTTGTTCAGAAGCCATGTTATACTGTCCGCTGGCATCTGAAAACCTCTTATCAGCCATCTCTTTTAATCTCTTCTGTACATCAGTTGGCTGAAGAATTGATGAATGTTGTTGCTTCATATATATGACATCCTTCCCACCCATCTTCATGCCAACAATAATGTGAGTGCCAAATGTTTCAATAAACCTGGTGTGACAATTAATGGCAAAATCTCAGTTCCAGACTTTACACAGCATGCTAAGTTTGGTTAACTATTCATTAATTCTCCACCCTGGCCCTCATGATGCAATATTGGCAATCAAATAGACTAAATAAAGTGAAGAACAAACCAAAACAGAATGAAGCATTTTACTAATGAACAAATACATGTTACTACAATCAGCAGACTAGAACGTTGGCCATTCTCTATCGGACTTTAGGACCTTTAATTAAGTTGAACGAACCATTATATGGGTGACAATTCCCATCATTCCTGATATTTTATCATTTACGAGGATTTTATCAAATGCCTTTTTGCCATAAATTGCTTATGAATCTACTGTGACAATAAAGGTGTATGTGCAACTTGTCATTTGAGTATAGTCAAATGGATCGTTTTGAATAAACAAAGAAAACTATTGGTCAGATAAGAAGTTACAACCATGAAGACATGTGATTATTATAAGAACTCGGAATTAAGTTTTTTGAACTCAGCTGATGCATGAAGATTGATGACAATCTCATCATTTGACTGAAAATAGAGCTGTGAAGACTTACTTTGCTAATGCTGCAGGATCCCATGATGAAGGGACAGCCTTCTTTACATGATCACATAGAACAATTTGAGACTTCTCTAATGCAACTGTATAAAGCGTAATACATACCCCATCAAAAGCAAGGGTTTTTGTACTAGCCGCATCTTTCTGCCAACAGCCTGAAAATTGGAACATGGAATTGAAGAGACCAGAGGGAAATTTTCCTGTCAATGACATTTCCTGGTTGAATTGCTCTGACATCTGAGGATAGACAAAAACAAGAAAAGAAATCCTTCATATGGAAAAACAGACATCTTGAACAACAATTTGCATTCTCACAATCCTCAGCATTCAAATACTTGGAAAATTGAAGGAACCAAAATCCAAATGCAACCAATCACACAATATTACTAGAAACAGTGACTTCTCATTGCAACAATTATCAGAAGTCAGTCATGATATAGATATACCACATACAAAGCAGGTGCTTCAATGCCGTTCGCTACAGCTATGTAGTCAGAAACCAGATTAAGTGATAATCACATGAAATGGGGAGAGATAAGGAGATTACCTGATAAAATGAGAGGACATCGGACCTAAACCTTGTTTGCTCCCCTTTATTACACTTTATTGACTTGGACACATTAGGGATAGAAATCCCACCAGGCAAAGCAATCTCTCTTCCCCCACCTTCATCAATCTCAATTAATGGTGCATCTTTACAGAATTTCAACCTCAAATCTGCTGTTATATCATATCCTTTCCCTATAGAAGCAATTGCAATCTCAGCTGCCTCTAGAGCAGTAAGTCTAGGTGCCATTAATCAGCACTTGAGCAAATGCAGAATCAAAACCTACATCAACCAACAGAAAAAGGTTTCAAAATTCACATCTTTAACAAACAAAATCACAAGGATCACCAACATTTTAACCCACATATATACATCTCAAGCAAAGTTTTTAACTTTAGAAACCCAATTCAACCCCTAGACTTACTTCAAGAACATCAAGCAAGCAGCTGATCCAAATTTTAATTTAACTAACACTTAACTAAATATGGCTTCTGAAATCAACTCAAGAACAAATCTAAGCTCAAATTCAAATGAACAAACACAAACATATGCATATTCAATTTAAGCTGAAAATCCAAGAAAATTCCATGCATTTGCCTCCTTGCAAGCAGAATCAGAAACAAAGTCAAGTTCAATAATTTGAAGTATCAATAATTAATTCTGTATCAATAAATTAATTATGTTTATGTCATCCTCTTTAATAAAAAGGAAGCTTCATCCAAATGGATTCCAAGAAATTTATCTGTAGAAGTAGTCAACCCATTATGTCCATAATAATAAAATTTCATCTTTCACCAATAAATAAATAAATAAATACCATTGACTTTTCGTTGGCCAAAAATACCATCGACTGTCCGATATAAATTTCAGTCTTGCCCGATGAATGCTGCCACTACTTGAAAAATTAAAAATTAATCACCTTATCATTTTTGTTTAGAAAAATTACCAAAAATGCTCCATTTTTTTAATTTTATTTATTTAAATATTTAACCTTTGTTTGGTTGTGAAGTAATGCATGGAAAAAGAAATGAAATTAAATAAAGGAATAAAATAGAAAAGAAAAGAATAGAAATACAATTTTCTTTCTATTGTTTGGATATATTTGATAACAATAAAAAGGAAAATAGAATTCTCTCTTAAAATAAAAGAAATTTTTACTATTATACCATTGAAACATCGACAAAATTATACAAAAAACGACAATTTCATCTTTTTAATATTTAGGTTTCTTATTTCTCTTCTTTTCTCACCATTTTTCACCAAAATGGTGAGAAATTATATTGATGGAAAATGAGCGATTTGGAATTGTAATTTCATTTCCTTTCTTTTCAGTTCCTTCTTCTTATAATTGTCCAAACAAAAGAATTATAAAAAATTGGATTTCTCTTCTTTTCTTTTCCACCCAAATCACTCAAACCAAACAAAGGCTTAACTTTTTCGTTTATTACTTACATGCTCTATTTTATTTTCATATATTCTCTCATGCCCCATTTTATTTTCATATATATTTCATTCTTTATTTTAGTTTTATTTTGTTCTTTATTTTTTTTTATTTTTTCTTATTTTTTTACTGTTTCTCTTTTTTTGTTTTCCTTTTTTATCTTTATTTTTTTCTTCTTTTCCTGTTTTTTATTTTTATTTTCTCCTTATTTTCTTTTCCTCTTTTTTTTATTTTTTATTTTC
>CATIWO010251021.1:0-13673 GCA_949673435.1 Macaranga tanarius | reverse complement strand
GAATTCTTGACAGAAGGACTATTTAGTGTAACGGAACCAAAATTGAAGGATGAATAAATATATTTTTCAAAATGCAGGGACCAATTAGTACAATACACCAAACCTCAGGGGGAAAATAGTAATTTACCCTAAAAGAAAAAGATAAAGAAAAAAACTGTAAATTTCTTTGAATCAACTAACCCAAACCTTAGATATATTAAACCTAAGACCCTTCGTTATAAATTGATCAAATTAATTTAGAGTGTTTTCCGCCACACCCTAAAACACAAAAAAGAAGAAGATGGTGATAAGAAATAAAGATGGCCGCCACAAGCAATTAGCTTGATAACATCAATCTAGTTCATGCAAGAATCAAAGAAAATAAATTCCTATAAAAGTTTATTGATCTCCAACTTTGTTGTTTTTACATCAAGAATGATGTTTATTTATAGAAAAAAAAAAGACTATAAAAATTCTATTAAACTTAGGACTCTTAAACTAAACCCTAAAAACTAAAATATGAATCAAAATAATCCTAATTAATTCGGATTTGACTCAGAACATGCAACACGCGCCTGTTGGTGGCCGTATTCAAACCCCCAAAAATAGGCAATGCTGAACATGGGTAGGGACATGGGTGTTGTTGCAGGGTGTGTTGCGAACATGGGTACGGACATAGGCAACACGGGCGTGTCTCAGGGTGTGTACCCTACTGGTCAATTTTAGCACCTCCAACACGGCCATGTGCTTTGGGACAAGGGCGTGTTGATCCTGAAACTCTTACAAAGCCTTGAAAACTTGCCAAAAACATATTGACAAGCCTTGGTGATGAGTCCTTCACTTTGACATCTTCAAAATGCATACTTTCCTTAGCTATAAGGTTATAGATCAACTTTGAAAGTGGCACATTAGCATATTTGACTTGATTCCTCGACATTAGACCCCCTATTCCTTGTAAAGGATCCTTTAACTCTCTTCGTTGACTTTGATTCTCATCAGATGCCAAATTCATAACACGAGGCTTGAAAAGTTTGGAAAGCCACGCAAAAAATTTGGAAGGGTTCAAAGAATAGGGCTATGCCATTCCTGAACCTTCTTCTCTTGGTAGTAAATATTCTTAGTATTTGAAAAAATTATCAGAGAAGGATCCTCAAGCATTTCTATAGTACATATTTTGCCCGCACTGTTACTGGTAGAACGACGAGTAAAAAGGTAAACTAATATTAACTTAAAAGGATGGTTCCAAAAATACTTTCTTATATTTTGTAATTGGAGCTGCAAGACTCAGACTCATGCTACAATTCAATGCCTAATACTGATTTATCTGGTTTGTAAAATGTATTACATAAGAATACAACTAGACAATAAGGCATCTTCTTTATTATGAATTAAACACTGCCTCACATAATATCAAAGTATATTAAATTTGATATATTTAGAGTCCACTATTTTCCTAATTCATTAATCGAGGATGTCTTAGTTCATGAGGAATTCTACTAACATTTTATATTTTTCTTTTATGTTTGGTGGCAGAGAAGATACTGAACAACAAGGAATTAGAGTTCTACAAATGGGATGGTGATATTTCTCAACTTTTGTAGAATGTTGGGACAAGTTAAATAAAGTTGTTGAGGTAATTTTCTTGTGATCACTAAAAGGATACGTTTTCTTAATAGACATAAGTTCTGAATTTGTTTATGTGAATGGTCAGGGCTAGGCCAAAGAGGAGAAGAACCACTGCTCAGAAAAAACTGAAAAGTCATTCAAATATTATAGACAGATCCTCAATCTAATATTGTCATAATGTTGATGATTATATCATATAATGCGCAATGTTGGGTTTGGCAGCATTATCAACAATAACAGAGGAGAAATGATTGCAGTGAGGTGTAGTAAACTTTAGGGTCCTGGAGACATAGCCAAGGTAATGAGCTTCAAGGAAGCTTTAAGTTTGTGCAAACACTCTCACCATCAAGGTGCTATTTTTGAAACAGATGCCTTGGCTCTGATTGAAGCGATGTCCTTTAAAGAGAAAGATGGAACATGTTACGGACGAATAATTGAAGAATGCAAAAAATTACTTAAAGGTATGGCAAATAGCTCCTTTATTTTTGTTCGAAGATTAGTGAATCATGCTGCCCACCAGCTAGCCAGCTAACTAGGATGGCAGGTTCTATGTCTGATGTTTGTCAGTGGAGTAGCCCTCCCTCTTTCGTTTGTAAGATTCTTTTTGATGATATGAATGAATGAACGAAGTTCTCCGTTTCAAAAAAAAATTATGCGCAAGCATAATATTAATGTCTATATAGAAAATACTTTATTTTATCTTAGAACATACTTTTCTTTAATGAAACAAAACTACTACTCTTGGACATCAGAATTTTAATTTATATAAATGAATGCAACTTAGGAGTATACATTTTAGCATATTTGCTTGTAAGATTTACAGAGTTCGAGACTTAAAGCAGGTCGGCATGCATATTATTGACTAGATTGGCTTTGCTGGAGAAGTTTCTGAGGTAAATGATCTACTTCTACAAAGTAGTTCCAACAGTAAAGTCTTCTTTTCGAGTGTGTATCCAAGTAAAGATTCCAGAATGTTGGAACTCCAACATTGATACTAATTTTCCTTTACTATATATTAACTTGAGAAAATGTTGTGTTAGGAGTTAGATGGATTTTTCACTTGGCTGATTATAAGGATACATTTTTCATAATCGGCATATGGCTTTTCAGCAGCAATAATCTTTTGGTATTTGGTCATGCAAATTATCAATTAAGAGGCAAAAATTAATGAACTCTTCTTGATTGGTACAATTAGATTCATCACTCACATATGAAACTAAAAAATGCCCTCTTCAAAATGGAATATTTAACTTATATATATTCTTCTTCTGCATAATTGAAAGAGACTATTCAACAATATGTGTTTCAATTAAATCATAATTTACGCCCACTTTGTTATTAAGGCCACTATTTTTTTTTTAATTAGAGACCATAAATTTCTAATTTTCATTGCATTACACAATACTATTATTGAGGTACCTAAATAACGAAATTTTATTAAAAACATCACTGCTAATACATCGAAAGCTCAACGCCATTTTTCATAATATTGGAATAATTGTTGATTGCTTTAAAATTATCTTCACAAATGATTAGATAGAATTGCAAATAATTGTGTTATATGCGTTGGCTACCCTTTCGATAAAAAAAACATTATCATAGTAACAATTTCAACTAATTTCTTACAACAATGTCAAAATTAAATTCTCATTTCAACTAATTAACTAATTAGCAAATAAATTTTTTCAACTATATTTTATTAAAACTTTTTCTTATAAAGTCATCTTTGGATTTTTCTTTTATTATATATTCTAATTGAACTCAATTAATAAAGTCGCATCTTTTCTCACTTATATATGGATACTTTTTCCTTCTTTTAAATTACTTTTCTTACTATATATTAAAGAATAAAATTTTTTTATAGTATTTTGAAATAAATAAACAAAATATTTCTCAAAAAAAAAAAAAGAAATAAATAATAAACAAAATATATATTTATTTTGCAGCGAGAGTAGCAAAGTATTTAAAAGGTAAAGGCTCCCCACAGTTGCTGATAGTAGATTAAGATTACTACTATCCCTCCGAAAAACCCTTTTCTCTATCTTTAAACATCCTATTGATCAGTCGAAAAATGGATGCTCTTTCGAATTCAGTGTTCATCTCCAGATTTCCAGAAACGTATCCTGTTCTCAACACTCCATCTTCATCTTCAACTTCTTCTTCTTCTTCTTCAGTGACCAAAATACTGAATAGGCGAATTGGGTCTCTTAAATTTGTCGAAACTGCTCGTTTTCATGGGTTTCGAGCTCACTGTCTCGCACATGAGGTATCAGGAGGGGAAGAGGAAGATCATAGGCCCCTCAATAATGGGTTTGGCTTTCCTTCTGAAGAAACTGTCTCCTTTTCTAAGGTTTATATTCTTTTTCTTTCATTATTTTGGTATATTTTTCAAATTCATTTAATACTTGAATTGAAAATAGCAATTCTCTTTTTTATATGTAACTATTCTGTGCTTTTGATGGCATATTGGCTTTAAATTTTGATGCTTTAGGATTATACCTGAAACCATGTGCAAGAAAGCGTGCATCTTGGGATTCAAGAGTGGTTTTTGAATCATGACTTAATAACATAATTAGAGGACCAGAGACACTGCTTGCCTCATTAGTCATATAACAATTGTGGGATTTTCGCTTCCTAAATTTTTGTTGAAAATTACTGCTTCACTTATTAAGCAATTGCAATTTTTTTTTTTTGAATTGCGTGGATGCCAAAATTGGGAGTAACAAATACTAAAGAAGACCTGCTTAATGATGCCTTGTATTGGAATTATAGCTACTGTCATAAGCTAGATTCTAGTCCTTCCATACATGAAGATTCATAATGATTGTGATCAACTTATGGATGGAAAATATTTTATTAGTGTGTTGCAACAACTTCTTGATCCTTTCCGCTGCATCCTTTCTCTTTTTACCAGCTACTTCTTAATTATATGTTGTTTGTACATAACAAGTCGAAATCCTATTTATGGAACTATCATCTTCTTGAAGGATTAGAATTTGCCTCTAATGTAACATATTTCTAGGTCACACTGTTGGTTCGTTGTTCATGCATGATGCATCTAATCTGGGACTAACAAAATGAAAAGTGTTATGTGCCATAATTTCTTAGCCAAACTTCTTTATTCAAATTTCTCCTGCCAATTGCATATCAGTATTGGAAACTTTGGGGAAAAAGTAATTTCTTAGACTTTGATGCTTTTGTAAATTTTCAACCACAATAAGATGCTATAAGGCAGTTCTAGAAGTGGGGCAATGTGTGAATTATCAAAATTTTCTCATCCCACTGACACTGAGGTGCCAAAATGTATATACAGTTTCGGTGTTGCTTTGCTATGATGTGCCTTTATGACATGGGAATATTTTCCGTGCATGATATAGACAATTAATGGATACATTAAATGGTTACTTCGGCTTGCTGTTAACAGCCTTTCTCATGCTATGAAGGATAATTTAAAGCATGGTCAAAATAACAAAAAGGATGCAGAGAAAATAGTAAAGGTGGAGACACCTCTAGTGGTTTCACATGGAAGCAGTACTGGTGGAGGAACCAGAGCTGGGCTTTTCAGAACTCCAATTTCTGGTGGAGTTCAGAGTGCAACCTCTGCTCACGGCTTACCTCGACCAGCCTTAGCAGTCCGCAATTTGATGGAGCAGGTGAATGCTATGTTTTTTGGATTCCACACACAATCTTCTCATGCAATTTGTTTAGCAGCTGTGATTAATATATTTTTCTAAATCCATCTTGTTCTATGTTAAAGGCCAGATTTGCTCACTTATGCACTGTAATGTCTCGAATGCATCATCGAAGAGAAGGATACCCGTTTGGTTCGCTGGTTGACTTTGCACCAGATTCAATGGGGCGTAAGTCCGAAATTTTCAAGTACTTCGCTGATATAATATAGCTGTTCATAATCCTCCATAAGAAATTTGATGGGAGATTATGTGATTTCTCAATTCTCATACCCTTTATTTTTTTACTACAAGAACTTTTCCGTCTATGTCTTTATTCTTGTAAGCTTCAAATTATTTACTTTGTTTGGCTTAAAAGTTTATCATATTTGCAAAACCACATTAATGTGGTCCTTTATTAGGGGTATTTGGCCTATAACTCACTTCAGGCAATGACTTCACAATTTTATCCATGACATGATTGACCTTAATTTTATTTCTTTGTCTGCAGATCCATTATTTTCATTTTCACCATTGGCCATCCACACAAGAAATTTGTTAGCAGAACCTAGATGCACACTTGTTGTGCAGGTTAGTTAGACAATTGTTTTATTCTTATAAAATCTGAGGTAGTCATTCTCCAATTCTAGGTTATAATGACAGTTGGATTTTGCAGATACCTGGATGGAGTGGTTTGTCAAATGCCAGAGTAACTATTTTTGGTGACGTTTTCCCACTTCCTGAACATCAACAGGTATAATGTAATTGTCTTTTTTATTCATGTATTTATGTCTGCCAAAAAAAAAAAAAAATTGTTTTGCTGTATGGCCTACACTGCTGGGTTTCTAGAATCTCTTAGGCCTTTATTTCTGCACCTTTTGGATGATTCTATGCATTTGTTTTTCTTCTTCTTTTTCTTTCTCTAGCATGACATCCTTTTTTTTTTTTTTTTATCTCTTCCTTATAATTTTTGGATCATTTTCTTTTTATATGATTGTTCCAGTCCTATTATGTGCCAACGCTCTGGATTTTGTTATTGTGCAGAAATATGATTTTGCAATTAATTCTTTTATTGCTGTTTCCACTTCAAAGAATGTTATGCATTTGAAAATTTGTCTGGTTTGTTGCCACCAGGAGTGGGCTCATAAGCAGTACATTGCAAAACATCAGCAGGGACCTTCACAGCAGTGGGGGAATTTCTACTACTTCAGGATGCAGAATATAAGGTTTGTTTCTAGTGCATTTTGGTCTTCTTGTTATATGAAACCTGTTCTACTTGTCATGATCTGTTTGTCACTCATGTAAATGCCATGTAGGAGAATCTCAATTCAACTTGCAAATTTCCAGGAATGATGCCCTGATTAGTTTGCTCCAAAATTAGATATGGTTGCAATTTTTAGAATTCTTTTTGGTTCACAAGGAATTTAAAATTTTTGCAATATTTTTAAATTTGAATGGCTTGAAATCATATTGAAAGAATACCTACTTAAAAGTTACAATTATGAGTAAATTTTAAATTTTATTGTTTATTTCAAACAGACATGAAAGGTTCTTTGTTTCTAAGCGTTAATTTCCTTTTTTTTATTCCAAATCCATTATGAATCAAACTTGACTCAGAGTAGACCATATTAGATGGAAAATATGGAAGTGATTTTGATATCCATTTAATTTCAATTGTTTGGCAAGAGAGGAAATCTTCTGATCTTGGCTTGGAGAAAAGGTTTGAGCTTTGAATTAAAAATGCAAACTTTCTTGAGTGATTGAAGACAAGGTCAAGAATTTAAAAGAGAGCTGGAAGTGATAAAAACATTTTAGGTTATTGAATAAGCTTTTCTAAGTTTAAAAAGAAACGAATTCTGAAGCATAAGCTGTGGTGCAAACAACTGCACCAAATTAGAGAGAGGGAAAAAAATATACTTTGATGATAATAAAAGGCTTGTGATATGATCATGTTTTCTTAAAAATTTAAATTTTCTATTTATCTACAAAAAATGTTGATTTAGATGGATTTGTACTCTTTCCTGTTTCAACATCTACTCACTACATCTAATGTACAATAGCTAGGAGTGAAATGAACGCCCAAACTGACATAAAACATCACTGAAAATGGTGTTCAAATGATATTAAGGATTAGACAAAGGTCATCTTAGCATGATATAATTGTAACTGCAAAGTTTGGCAAACGCTATTCTATTTTTCAAGAGATTCATATATGGTTTCTAAGTTTAGGCTTTAAGCTTTGTGGCATACAAATAGATTTGATTGACATCTTGACTCACTTCGAAGAAATTTCAAGAAAAGTACACTTCTATTCATGAAAGCTAGAGTTCCTTAAGCATCACTACCAAGGTTTAATTGGCTTCCTGGTTGTTAAATTCATGTTGATTGTGTGAGTTTGTGGTTTTCCACCCACCAAATGAGTCAACACGTATACAGAGTCGATATTCCCTAGAATTTAAGTAAACTCATGAGTTGGCATAGTAGAGTTGGTCCAAATTTACATGTTTACTTGTTTTCATCCAGGTCCAGAAAGTTTCCGGTGTTGTTCAGTTTTATCCCTAATTAAAAATTAAAGCCGTATCTCATCATTTTGAACTCTATCTCTCTCTGCCCCTTTTTTTTTTGTTCATAATAGTGCAATACTTAGCCATACTATCAAAACATTATATTAATGATTTTTTTTTATTAAGAAATAAAAATAAATAATATATATTATTGAATCAAAGAAAAAATATAGAATATACACTAGTTTATCAAATAATGTATTACCTATGAAACTTGTGAAAATATTATTAATTTTTTTATGAAATAGCTTCTTTTTTTAAGTTTGAAAATTATTCTTTTCCATTAATTTGATATTTTTTTATTAAGTTGTTGCTCTACAAAAAATAAACTAGATTTTTTAACAAATTAATTCTTTTATTGTTAAAAATTACTTTTTTCATAAAATGTTCGTATTTTTTGTTAATTGAAAATGTTTTATTTATTTATTTTATTTTTTAAAATTGGTTTTTTGCAAAAAGTTAACCATGTATTGTACGGAGTTGAGAATTTTTTTTTCATAAATACAATTGTACTATCTGATTTTACAATTCGATTTTATGGACCATTCACCAATTTTAGTTAAAAAAGCAAGTTTAAGAACCTCGCTGGGTATCATATTTAAAGTGAGAGTTGCATCACCACTAAGGTTTCATTGGCATCCTATTTCAAAAGCAATCAGTTAACATGTGTCGCCATAAAGATGATACTGATTTTTTCAACATAAGGCTATAAGCACACTGCTTTGGCACTAGCTCTCAGATGTTATGAATGAGAGCTCACATGTTTCTCTATGCGAGAAATTGGAAGAAATTTGTGTGTCAAAGTCACTCACAAACTGATTAGTTGTGAATAATTGTACCAGTTGGGAATCGCTGTAGATACAAATATTAGAGATCATTTTGATGTATTCAAAAGCTGGTAAATCAGGTGGTTAATGTTGATAAAGACATGGAAGAGGAGGAAAATTAGGCTTCCATAATGATGTTGAATTAAGAGTGAAGGAGCTCAGCTGGTACCAGTAAGGTTAGAGGAATGATTGTCAAGTCAAAATTTTTGGTGATGTGAGGTACATTGCTATGTATATGAAATTTAATTTCATTGGAGCGACTTTATATGCTTGTTTAAAATGACTCTGCAAGAGTTGGAGTTGTGAAGATTTGTGAAGGTTCTTTGCTGGCAATGAAGGGAAAAGAGCTACCGAGGAACTTATACAAGTTGATGGGAAGTATAGTTAATGGGGGAATTTTTGACGGAGCTCATGATGAAGTAAAAATGAGAAGGCATGTGCTAAAGCATCCAACAAGGTGCATTGTGAAGACTTAACTTAGATATGTCGTTTATACGGACAACAGGTGGAGACTTGTTAGTCCAGGGAATAAAATTACTTAGCTAGGAAGAATTCGTTTGTCTTCAAGGATAATTAGAAGTAAATGTAGTTAAAGTAGAAAACTCATTTGAGAGGGTTGCTTGAATCCTAAAGTGAGTTAACTGATTTTGTAGGCCTATTTAAGGTTCTTTGCTCTTTCAATGAGCGCATGCAACATTTTCTGTTAAGTGAGGGTGGCCTGTGAGTTGAGAGGCAAACTTTTACCTTGTGTCTGTGTCAAGCTTTGGTTGCAAGTGAAATGATCAATTTTTGTGCGTAATTTTGTGATGGTGCTTAGTACCATTTGAGAGGCAAACACTATTTGGGTATTTATTTTTTGTTCAAGAGGGTATTTATTTTTTGTTCATGTGGCATTAGTATTTATGTTATATTCCCTTAATGGCTCCTGATAATAGCAATTATCTGGATTTTGGACTAGAAGCATGTACCTTTCTATCCTTCCAGGTCCCCACTTTCCAAGATAGGGGTATTGTATGGACTTGGATACATAATTTTTGAAACAACAATAACTCATTGTAGATGTGATTTTGATGGTTTATTGTTTGCATTTGAAACTAGACTTAGAAGTCAATCATAATAAAATCATTATTGTTTAATTTTAGCATGGATTTGAATAAGACCCATATATATTGTCCTTATTCAGCTTGAGTATTCCTTATAATATACATCAGCAGTTCTTTATATAGGCCTACAGAAACTGCAATTTGTTCTAGAGACTCAACTAATGAAATTCTCTCAATGCTCCTCAAGCAGGAAACCACAGAGTTGGTTCTAACCACCTTTTTACGACAGATTGAAAGATGAAACATGCCTTCTAAAGAAGTAGACAATTCTCTCCACCTGTTCTTTTTTTTTTTTAACTTTTCTTTTTGTTTCAATTTTCATATTTTGAAACGAAAGAAATTCTATTGAGAAAAAACTAGAAGAAAAAGGAAAGAATGGGGGAAAAAGAAAGAAAGTAAAGCTTTCTCTTCTACCACATTAGAAACCATACGTAGGATCTACATTCAATGCAATTATGTCCACATATTGTTAAATGTTATATGTATTTATTATTATGTCGTAAAACTTTATTAGTTGGCAGGAAGAATTTATAATGCAAGTGAAATTTACCTTCACAAATGTCAATTGCAAGCTTGTCTAGTTATGAACACGCATAAACACACACACACACACACATTCAAAGACAGCTGCTTCACCAAGGTATTGGAAGGATCACAGTTGCTCCACCAGGGTATTGGAAGGATGATCTTTACATTCCCCTAATCACACACTATTTCTCACGAAGAGGCTACTATTAACAATTGAAGTATGTGCTTGCATTTCAGGATTAGAGTTTTGACTGGTTCTCTCAGTTTAGCTCTAGTATGTTTTACTTGTTTGATTCTATGACTCTAGTTCTAGTCAGCATACTCTGTTAACAGCTTGCTTAATGCACCCGTATTCATTCTCTATCTACCTTAATTTGTTGTTGTACCAGTCAATGCATGTTCAATTTTGTAAGTCTCCCACAACTAACATGCTTTTATTATCTTTCCAGTGACATATATTTTATTGGAGGCTTTGGCACTGTTGCTTGGGTTGATGTCAAGGAATATGAGGCCCTGCAGCCAGACAAAATTGCAGTTGATGGAGGTGACCTTGAAAACCTCAAGGTGATCTTGAAAATTCTTGGCAGTTCTAGTAGAGATAATATTATGATGGAATCGTGGTAGTTTTTCTTTGCCTGAATGGATTCATTGAACTTCTTTGATACTAAGTAGTTCAACTTTAAATACGGAGCTCAGCCTAGTGGAAGTCATTTTTGTCCATCAGTTAGTGACTTAGTGTTAATAAGCAAACTGAAACTCGAGGTTGACGAACAGGCTAACTTTGATATGAATTAGATTCAGGTTTGACTCAGTTTGCTTCTGACTTTTGTCTATTAAGGGGATTTAATATTATGCTAATTTAAGTGCAGATTTGTTAATAAGATGGACTAAGAATTAATTTGCGTAGAAAGAACCTTGTTTCTTCTCTTTTTTCTTTTATTAAGTCAATGTATCAAAAAATTGGCTTAGCTCAAATAGTTTATATCCTAACTAGTTGAGCTTATTGCCTAACAAATGTTTAGATGGGCTGTGCACTCGTATTAATAGGTTTCAAAGTATCTAATGGTCCCTATGTTTAACGCAATCCACATCCATGCACTTGTATTAATAGGTTTCAAAGTATCTACTGGTCCCTATGTTCTACGCAATCCACATCCTCATATGATGCCTTTTTCTTCTTTCAACCTTTTACAAATCATGATGAGAGCTTGCAAGGATTGTGCAATTTGGACTTTTTGATTGGATTAGTATTTACTTTTGCCCCAGGAACTCAATGCAATCTTCTCAAAGCCCCTTAAAGACCTTTTATCCACTGAAACAGAAGTAGATGATGCTGCACTCATATCAATTGATAGCAAAGGAGTTGATGTTCGGGTCCGTCAAGGTGCACAGGTAAGGCCTCCATTCAAAATTTTGATTCCCTTCTGGCTAATGTTTCTGATCCAGCAATTAAAATGCCTTTTCCACTGCTTGTAGTTTAACGTGCAAAGGTTATCATTTGAAGAGGGGCATGCGGTTGAAACATTAGAGGAAGCCAAGGCTGCTCTATGGAAACTAATAAAGAAAGGCCAAGTGCAAAATTTGCAGAAATAATAATTGGGTTGTGCGTTATGCATCTTTGTGCTTTTATTTTTCCCCTTTAATTTTCTGATCAAGCTAGGGAGTTTGTATGATTCCTAGATATAAGAACTCTCAATGTTTTGACAATCATGATGGTGATAATGCACAAAAATTATTTAAACAGAAAGTCCGGTCAATCGCAACGTCTTGCATAAGGGCAAAAGAGTTCGTAATGAGCTCCAAATTTTGTAGAATTTGTGGTCTTATAAAAAAAAATTGTAGAATTTGCTAAACTTTATGTAGCGTTGAACTGACATATTGATGGTTCCCTGTGATATAATTTGTTTGAATTGGTTACACGTCAATTATTGTCCTGTGGTGTGCTGGATTATATGAGTCTTGTACTTGCTCCGCTGGTGTAAATTAAATCATATGGGAAGGCTTAACCAAATGATAATTTTGTACTTATGCTTTTTTTTTTTCAATCGAAGTACTTATGCTTTTTTTTTTTTTTTTTTTTACAAGGTTCATATTTTAGGATTGATTCGGGATCCAGTATCATCGGGATGGGGAGGGGACAGTTAGCAGTTAATTATTAGAAGTTAATATATTTTGAAAACTATTTTTATGAGTCACCACTAAAGTGGGATCTAGTGTGGGGAGAGGAATTGAATCCAAGACATCTCCTTCCCAAAAGTAAAAGTTATTGCTATTTAAGCTAAGCCTTAAGTGTGTACTTATGCTTTGTTAATAATCGAAATTATGGTTATGACAATATGCTTAAATTCGATATTTGTGAAATACTAACAAGAAGACAAAATATGGCATGGTTCTGTAATTATTTTTCTGATAATTAATGTAAATCCAATACTTGTGAAAAGGACTGACAAGAAGACAATGTATGGCTTAGAGAGGTTGCTGCAAGTCCGCAACTAGTGAAGAAAATTCTCCATACCTTCCAACAAATATAAAACATTAAGTGAAAATGACAAATAACTATCTTATAGTTTAACTTATTTTCATTAAAAGGAATGTGGTATTTTTTGCGACAAAAAGTTACCTGTAATTTAGTCCATTAGCAATTAGAGAAAAATCTAACTCTGTGATTTAGTCCATTAGCAATTAGAGAAAAATCATACTAATACCGTCAGAAAATGAAGACGTGACATGAGTAAATTTGAAATTTTAATTTGATTCCTCTAATTAAAACTGAATGAAACCATAAAGTAGTTATTTATATTTTTTTCATGAGTTTATTATATAATAAAATGACTTATTTTATTTAACAATATTTATTTTAATTTATAAAAGAAATATGAATATATTATTAATTTTTCATTTTTCATTTGATATTTTTCTTTTTTATATGTTTACCTTAATTAATTTTTTATTTTATTTAAGGATATTTGTGCTTCATGTTATTATTTTATTGTAAATAAAATAAAATTATTTTAATTATTTTTATAAAATATTTTAAATTTTTTAAAAATAGTAATTTATTGTACTTGCAAAAAAAAATTTACTTAAATAAAATATGTAACTCTTTTTAATGAAATATTTGATTTTTTTAAAAAATAACATCAATTTTACATAATAACACTTTTAGTTATAAATAGAACTAACACTTTGTGAAAAATTTATATAATTATAAAAATAATTTTATAAAAATAAGAAATTTATATATATATATATTATTTTCTATTTTATTTAAAAATATCTGTACTTTCTATTACTTTTTATTGTAAATAAAGTAAAATTATTTAATTATTTTATAAAAATATTTTAAATTTTAAAAAAATAAAAATAATTTATAAAAAG